>PVLC010002147.1:55893-121526 GCA_004027655.1 Graphiurus murinus | reverse complement strand
AAAAAAAAAAAAAAAAAAAAAAACTGATGATCCCAGGTGGGATTGTGTTTTCTCGGTGCTGTTGGTTTCAAGTCATGCTTTCCGGGCGCATACTGTATCTCTCTGCTGTGGTAGATGTTCTTGACCTTCACGTTGGGGCACCACGCCTCTTCCACGCAAGGTTCAGCCTCACTGGGACTCAGATTGCATTTCTCTTTTAATGCCTAGCGAAATTACCAAGTCATTCATGAAGGGCTGTGCACCTGCAACAACTTGAGCTAAGATTCGTGAAGATTGACAGGTGGAAAATTTCGTGGCTCTGCTACTAAATTGAGTTAGATTCGTTCCGCTTGTGGCCACATGGGGTCGCTGCTGGTTAACAAAATGGCACCGAAAAAGCATGTTGGTGCTCCAACCGAGAGGAACTTGATGTACAGTGAAAGGGTTTTTTTTGTAAACATAGTTCTTTTGTTGACAATTTAAGTAGATTCATAGAGAGGATAACGCGAGTAAAGTGAATAACCAAGTTCCTATGTTTATGTTTTTAGTTTATTTATTTGGGTATGGAGAATTGAATTCCAGGGTCATTCTACCTCTGAGCTATACCCTCAGCCCTATTTTTAAAATTTTTATTTTGAAACAGGGTCTCATTAAGTTGCTGAGACTGGCCATGAACCTGCAATCCTCCTGCCTCAGCCTCCGAAGTACTGGGATTACAGGGGTAATCAGTACAGTCTGCTATGAATTTTAGTTTGTCGTAGTTGGAAAGTCCTTAGTAGGTCACTCTAGCTAATTATCCTTCAGCATTATGAATTAGCAGCAAATCTGTTTACGTATTCGTGTGTTTCTGTTTTGGCAGAAACTGCAGAAATAAACTACAACCATTCGCATAAGGTTCAACGCACCTTTTTCTTTTTAGTACTGGGAATTGAAGACAAGGGCGTTCTACTTCTGAGCTACACCCCCAGTCCTTTTTGTTTTGAAGCAAGTTCTTGCTAAATTGCTGGGGCTGATCCTCCTGTCTCAGCCTCCCCAGCTCAGGGATTACAGATGGGCCTGGCCTGCTCAGCTCACCTTAATGTTTACCTGGGCAAGGACTCGGTGGATTTTTATGAGAGTCTAAAATCACCTTTTCTCCCTAGCTTTTTATTTTGAAATATTTCAAATTTACTGAGAAGTAAAAAAACAAAACAAAACAAAAAAAACCCCCGAAAACAGTGAATACTTACATTGTTAATGCCCCCCCCCCTGCCCGCTCTCTCAAAGTTGGAGTCAACTTTATGTCAATACTTCATCATGATGTTTTGTAAGGGGAAAAAAACAAGCCCTGTCTTATGTAACATCTTTTCTACAATAACTTTATTTTTCCTTTTGTGTGTGTGTGTGGGGGGGGGGGTACTGGAAACTGAACCCAGCAACCACCTAAGTTGCAGAGAGCGTCACTGAGTTGCTGAGGTTGATCTCGAATCTGCGATCCTCCTGCCCCAAGTACTGGGCTTACAAGCGTGCACCACCACACCGGGCTCTACTTTTTACATTTTAAAGTCTTTTGCCAGGTGTGGCGCATGTCTGTAATTCTAGTGCTTGGGAGGCTGAGACAGGATCACAGGTTTGCAGCCAGCTTCAACAACTTACTGTTTCAAAATCTAAAAAATAAAATAGGGCTGGGAGTATAGCTCAGAGGCAGAATGTCCCCTGGGTTCAACCCCCAGTATCACAAAATTTAAAAGTGTCTTTTACTCTAGGAAACTTACATATTTATTAAAGAAGAGCAACTAATACAATGAATCCCCGTTTGTCACCCAACGTCAACAATTACCAATTAATGGCCAATCTTAGCTCAGTCTATTTCCCCTCCAGATCTTGAAGCCAAATAATTTCCTGAGCACAAAATATGAAGCTTCACTGAGAGTGAGGCAGAGTGAGTTCTGGTGTGCAGTTTCATTTACCTGTCGTGATGTCCAGGGTCTGCCCTGAGAACCCAGAACTGCCAGCTGGCTGCAGCGCGCACACCCGTAAACCCAGCCGCTCAGGAAGCTGAAGTAGGATCGTAAGTTGGAGGCCAGCCTTGGCAGTTTAGTGAGACCCTGCCTTTTTTGGCTGCCTTGTTTGTTTTGCAGGACTTGGTAATGGGGATCGAGCCCAGTGATGTTTTACCTGGAAGCTAAACCCCCAGCCCATTTTATTTTGAAACAGGGTCTGGCTGAGTTGTTGAGGCTGGCCTGGAACCTGCGATTCTCCCGTCTCCGCTTCCCATGTACTGGGATTGCAGGCCTGCACCACCATGCCTGGCTTGAGACCCTATCTTAAAAAAAAAAAAAGGGCCAGGGCTGTATCTCAGTGGCAGAATGCCCCTGGCTTCCGTCCCTAGTACCTGGGGTGGGAGTAACTAGACTGTGGTTTCCAAATGTTGATGCTGGCCTGTGACAACATTTTTGCCAATATCTAGTGAAATGAAATTATAAAGATATTGAGTTTTCCTGAAGCTTAATTGACTCAAAGGACTACTCTTTATTTTGACAATAGTTCCTTTTTTCTTTCTTGGCAGGTTAAACAATCCTTTTTATTAAATTATGTTGGTAGTGTAGAATTAATTTATTTTGTGATACTGGGCTTGAGCCTGGGGGCATTCTACCTCTGAGTTAGACCCCCAGGCCTTTTTATTTTTTTATTTTAAAACAGGGTCTCATGCCGAGCGTGGTGGTACATGATTGTAATGCCAGCATTTGGGAGGCTGAGACCAGAGGATCTGGGTTCTCAGCCAGCCTCAGCTACCTAGTAAGGCACTCCGCAACTTGGTGAGACCCTGTTTCAAAGTAAAGAATAAAAAATAGGGCTGGGGTGTAGCTTGAAGGTAGAATGCCCCTGAGTTCAATCCCCGGTACCACAAAAACAACAACAACAACAAAACAGGGTCTCACTAAGTCAGTGAGGCGTTTTCAAATCTGTGATTCTTCTTTCTCAGCCTGGAAGTATAAGTGGAGTTTTTATTTGCTGCCTATCCTTGGTGAAATAAAAGTTGGCAAATTATCAGTTGCTTAAAATATATTTGGAAGTGCGTATGGTGGCAGACACCTGTAATCTCAGTATTTGGGAGGCTGAGAGGAGGATCTTGGGTTCAAGGACAGCCTCAGCAACTTAATGAGGTTCTCAGCAACTTGGAAGACTCTGTTTTAAAATAAAAAGTAAAAAGCCGGGCGTGGTGGCGCACACTTGTAATCCCAGCATTCGGGAGGCTGAGACCGGAGGATCCGGGTTCGAGGCCAGCCTCAGCTACCTAGTGAGGCCCTCCGCAACTTAGTGAGACTCGGTTTCAAAATAAAAGAATAAAAAATAGGGCTGGGGGTATAGCTCGGAGGTAGAATGCCTCTGAGTTCAATCCCCAGTACCACAAAAAAAAAAAATAAATAAATAAATAAAAAGTAAAATAGGACTGGGGATGTAGCTCAGAGGTAAAATGCTCTTGGGTTCAATCTTCAGTACAAAAAAACAAAAAACAAAAACTTTTTGGATATTTTGCTAGTCTGTGAGATCCTAAAATCTGGGAGCTACTGCATTACAAAACCAGGTAACATCTAAGTATTATCTATAAGGAGAATTTAGCTTTCATTGTAGGTAGCATCAGAGGCAGGAAGAGGAAAATGGATTCTTTTTTGGTGGCTTAAACCAAAAGGATTAAACCCAGGGGTATTGTACCACCGAGCTAGGTCCCCAGCCCTGTTTTACTTTTTTGGGGCAGAAGGGTACTGAGGATTGAAGCCAGGGGCGTTCCACCTCCAAGATACACCCCCAGCCCTTTTTTCATTTTGTGTTTTGAAACAGAGTCTTGCTGGGTTGCTGAGAGTCTTGCTAGGTTACTTAGCTATCCTTAAACCTGTGATCCTCCTGTCTCAGCCCATGCTGAGGCTGTCCTCGAACCTGCAATCCTCCTCTCTCGGCCTCCCAAGTACTGAGATTACAGGTGTGTGCCACCACACGGGCTCCTACTTGTCTTGGCCTCCTAAGTGTTGGGACAACAGGTGTATACCACCACACCAAACTGGAAAATGGATTCTTTTTTTTTTTTTTTTTTTTTGTGGAGCTGGGGATTGAGCTGGGGATTTTTATTTTGAAACAGGGTCTCACTAAATTGTGGAGGTCCTCACTAAGTAGCTGAGGCTGGCCAAGAACCTGCAATCCTCCTGTCTCAGCCTCCCAGATACTGGGATTGCAAGCGCACGCCACCACGCCCAGCTGTGATTTACTTAAGAGGGAAGTTTGTAATCAGTCTCAGCTGGTGATTTTGATAAACCGGCTTCTTTGCGCCTCTTTCCCCCTTACCTAACTCCTCTGAGAGGGCCCAGCTCGGCTGTGGGGCGGAGTTCGGAAACTGAGTGACCGACTGCTAAGAATGAGGAGTGTGGTCGAGAGAGGGGCGGCCAGACGGAGTGTATCGTGAGTAAAATGGGAATTGACGCCTGTGTGGCTTCGCCGTTGGCCACAAGTACTTTCCATTCTAGGTCTGACGGAGACAGGGAAAGGAGTTTCCAAGCCAAAGAAGGAGATTGGGATGCATCACGACTTCCACTCGGAGGAGAATTTACTAAGCAGGTACCGGCTCTTCTGTCTCCGTTTTACTCATCCGGGCTTCTGAGCAGCCTTGAAGCTTTTTTCTTTTGCCCTTTGTACTGGGGATTGAACCCAGGGACATTCTACCTTCGAGCTAAGTTCCCAGCCCTGTTTTTATTTTTACTTTGAAAGGGGGTCTTGCTAGGTTGAGGAGAGTCAGTCTCACTACTTGCCCAGGCTGCCCTGGAACCTTCGACCCTCCTATCTCAGCCTCCCAAGTACTGGATTACAGGCATGTGCCCCCATGCCTGGCTTATTTTTTCCTTTCTAACCGGGTCTTGCTAAGTTACTGAGGCTGGCCCCAGTGGGCAATCCTTCTGTCTCAGCCTCCCAAATACTGAGATTGAAGGCATGCGCCACCACACTTGGTTTGTTGGAAATTTTCATAAATCAGTTTCTTCCTGAATATAATTCCATTGCAGCTTAGAAGAGAAGGAAAAAAAAAGTTTTTGTCATTCTCTAAATATAAGCCAGAGTTCTAAACCAAAAGTATATCTGCAGGAGACTCAAGCATAAGTAGAATTCAAATAAATTTTTACTTCAAAACTGACCAAACCTTTTGTGACTTTAACCAAGGTCTTCAGAAGAGGGAACCAAAGATGCCGCCCCTCCCAGGCCGAGAGCCCTGGCGAAGACAGGCAAGAAGAAGGAGGGGTCCCGGCAGCATGGCAGGTGGGTGTTTGCGGCGGTGCTCGGGGAGCCCAGCTCACGGCTGCCTGGCTGCGTTCTTGGGGTCCCACTACCTTCACACAGAGGCCCCCATAAGCCATGCCCTCCCTTAGATGGGAAAGTAAAACAAGACAAACGGGAACAACAACAACAAAGCTGCTAAGAGAGGGGTAAGGGTCACACAGACTCAAAACAAATAGCGCAAACTGACTTGTACAGCTGTCTTTCCTGAGCTCAAGGAATTTATAAGAACATAGAGTTCAGTTTTAGAAGTTTATTAAACCAGGGTCCCAGAGATCCAAAGGTCTTCTGGTTTAATTTTGTGTGTGTGTGTGTGGTGCTGGAGATTGAACCTCAGGGCATTCTACCTCTGAGCTATACCCCCAGCCCTATTTTTATTCTTTATTTGGAAACAGGGTCTCG
This sequence comes from Graphiurus murinus, assembly GCA_004027655.1. Lineage (NCBI taxonomy): Eukaryota > Metazoa > Chordata > Mammalia > Rodentia > Gliridae > Graphiurus > Graphiurus murinus. The sequence goes on along the minus strand of PVLC010002147.1, from coordinate 115,847 downwards.
CTAAGTTGCAGAGAGCCTCAGTAAGTAGCTGAGGCTGGCCACGAACCTGTGATCCTCCTGTCTTAGCCTCCCAAGTACTGGGATTACAAGTGTCCACTACCACACCCGGTCTGGTTTAATTTTTTAACTATTTTAAATCTAATTTCTGTGTATCTCTTAATTTACACTTCCATAAGTTCCAAAAAGATTTTTTTTTATAAGATGAGAGCTCTCAATTTTTTTTCTCTATTTTTTTTGTGGAAACTACAGATAGAACCCAAGGGTGCTCTACCTCTGAGCTGTCCCTCCAGTCTTTTTTTTTTAATTTATTTTTTATCTTGAAACAGGATCTCGGTAAGTTACTGCATGCTGGCCTCAAACCTATGATCCTCCTGTCTCAGCCTCTCAATTACTGGGATTACAGGCCTGTGTCACTCTGCCCAGCTTCTTAAATGTTTTCTTTAAATACAGCTGATTTATTCCAAAAGCAGTTGAAACCAATACAAGAACTCGTTTACACGTTCTCTCCTGCTAATCTAAACTTAGGACGGGAGAAGACAGAGACACTTAGCACCCTCACTCAGCTGGGCTCTGGACACGGCGAGCGGTGGCATGGTCAAATCCCTGCCCTCCCTTGCTTGCCTTCCTGTCAGCTGTCCTAGAATCCCGCCTGCTCACTCTGAAATGAGGAAAATCATTGTTAACCTACTGACTGTACCAAAATTGTAGGGAAATCCAAACTTTTCCTCTCAAGGTCTGATAATTGAGTCTGCTAAACAAACCGACAATAGATTAACAGGAGAAAAGGCATAGAAACTTATTTAGACATGGAAGTCGCACAGAACGTGAAATTCAAAAAGGGCCAGATGGTTGAAGCCTAAGTATCTTTTCATAGAGGAGAGGGAAATGAGGAATGTAGGCAGAGTTAGGGGAAGAGTGAATGATTTTTAGGGGAGATGAATGGCCCAAAGAGCCGACAACAAGTCAGGCATGCCCAGCTGAGAAGGTATGCTTCATTTAAGAAAACCAGTAGCTAAGCAGGGTGTGAGAGCATACGCTTGGAATCCCAGTACTTGAGAGGCTGAGACAGGAGGATCGCAGGTTTGAAAGTAGACTTAGCAACTTAGGGAGGCTCTCAGCAAATTATCAAGACCCTGCTTTATAGTTTCCTGTTTTGCTTTTGGATCTATGAATATTGAACTAGCCTTTATGAAGGATGTAAGAATCTGTGTTTAGATTTTTTTGCATGTGGGTGTCTACTTGTTCCAACACCATTTGCTAAAAAGTTTCTCTTTTTATTTATTATTATTATTATTTTTGCAGTACTGGGGATTGAACTCAGAGGCATTCTACCTCTGAGCTACACCCCCAGCCCTATTTTTTATTCTTTATTTTGAAACCGGGTCTCACTAAGTTGCAGAGTGCCTCACTAGGTAGCTGAGGCTGGCTGCCAACCCGGATCCTCCGGTTTCAGCCTCCCAAATGCTGGGATTACAAGCGTGCGCCACCATGCCCGGCTTAAGTTTCTCTTTTTAAAATCAAATTATCTTTGCATCTTGTTTTTGTTTTTTTATGTGGAGGGAAAGAAAAAAAAAAAAAAAAAATCTTCCTGGCTTTGGTGACAGGGTAGAGGGCCATGCTGTGGAGGCCGGGACTGGAAGAGGGGCAGATGTGGAGGGGAAGACACTGAATTGATTTCAGATTGGCTGATTTGGAAATGTCTGTGACATCCAGGTGTTATTAAAGAAGATCTTTTCCTAGGTTTTAGGAGTATAAAAAAATCAAGGATCCGGCCAGGCGTGGTGGCGCACGCTTGTAATCCCAGCATTTGGGAGGCTGAGACCGGAGGATCCGGGTTCGAGGCCAGCCTCAGGTACATAGTGAGGCACTCCACAACTTAGTGAGACTCGGTTTCAAAATAAAGAATAAAAAAATAGGGCTGGGGGTATAGCTCAGAGGTAGAACGCCCCTGAGTTCAATCCCCAGTACCACAAAAAAAAAAAAAAAAAAAAAAATCAAGGATCATTTTGTTCAGTGCCAGGTGTGTACACACATACGCATGCACACACACACACGCACACACACACACTGAGGCCCTCGTCCAGGCTGGGGTGCACAGCCCTCCTGGATTCGGCTTCCTCCTGCTGCAGCGGGGCTGGGGCCCTGCCCAGAGCTTTGGCCCGGGCCCTAGACAGTTCCTGGTATTTTCCTGTCAGTACAATCCTGTTTTTCCTTATCAAATACTGCCGGGGGCTGAGGAGATTGTGGCCTGCGACAGTTCAGGTAGAAAGAGTAATTTGCGCTTTGACCACCCCTCTCAGTTTGGAAGGCAAGGCCAAGGAGACCATGCACAATGACTTCTGGGACCATCTCAAGGAGCAGCTGTCCAGGAGTCCTCCTGACTACAGCGGCGCTCTTGAACTTCTGAGGGAGATAAGAGAGGTGAGTGGCTTCCATCGGTGGTGTGGATCGCCGGACCTCCCAGCTGGAGGAGTGGCATGGGCCAGCAAGTCGCCGCTGAGCAGGCTCCAGGAGTCAGTCACGCAGAAGTCGCACGGGAATTTGGAAAGGTTCAATATAAAACTTAGCAGCCGGGTGTGGTGGCGCACGCTTGTAATCCCAGCATTTGGAGGCTGAGACCAGAGGATCCAGGTTCTCGGCCAGCTTCAACTACCTAGTGAGGCACTCCGCAACTTAGTGAGACTCAGTTTCAAAATAAAGAATAAAAAATAGGGCTGGGGGTATAGCTCGGAGGTTGAATGCCCCTGAGTTCAATCTCCAGTACCACACACACACACACACATAGCATAACAGGGAATTGGAGAAATGAGGGCTTGGCTCATAAGAGAACTTTATTTCAGAGGGAATTAAACCCAGGAGCATTCTACCTCCAAGCTATACTTCCAGCCCTATATATATATTTTTTGAAACAGGGTCTCACTAAGTTACAGAGGGCCTTGCTGAGTTGCTGAGGCTAACCTCAAACCTGCGATCCTCCCATCTCAGCCTCCCAAGTGCTGGGATTACAGGCATGCACCACCACACCTGCTTAAAGAGCAGTTCAGTGCCGGGAAAGCTGCTGGCCTTTGTGCGCTGCTGAGGCCGAGCTCTCGAGAAACCTCGGGCACCGGGAGCAGGGTCTGGTGAAGCCACACGCGCACGGAGCCTGCCAAGCCAGCGCGCCGGGACCAGGGAGGGAGAGTTCCTGCATTTTGCGGAGCCTTTCTAGAATGTGGTGACGCCTTTAGGAGACCCTTAGTGATTTGCGCCTTCTTATAGCCCTCCTTTGAGAGAGGGTGAGACCTGCAGCCAGGTGGTAACCACGACAGGGCATGGCAGATCCCATTTGCTTGCATAAGACCGTCAGCACGCTGGCCTTAGGTGTGCTGCGAGCCACCATGGAGGCCGGGCGGGCTGCCCCAACCTGGCCCTCGAGCATACTGCTGCAAGAACGGGGAGCCTGCCAAACCCCGTGGTCTCGGAGCAGAGCCTCCCTAGATACGCATCCAAGCGAGAGTGCGGCCTGGTGAAACCCTGCACACAGGAGCCAGCTGAAGTGTGCCCCGACTCCTGACACGAGAACCTGGGGGTGAGTGTGTGGCACAGAGAGCTAAGTAATAGTGCTCTGTGCAGAGCAGCTTAAAATTGTGCTGTCTGGTAAGGGAAGAGCAAAGAAAAGAAAAACGGGGTTGAAGCTGCCGGCAGCCCCCCCTGCATGCAGCTGTGCAGTGCCCCACCTGTGGGGTCCTCCGCTGCGCGCTCGCTCTGGGTCTGGGTGTAGCTCGGTAGTAGAGCACGTGCTTAGCACGGGCAAGGTCCTGAGTCCAGGCCCTCTCACAACAAGACAAGAGAAAGCTTTACTCATATAGCTGCCTCACAAGTTCTTACCCTCCGAAATAAGGCTAGGGTGCAGCTAGGAGGTAGAACGCCCTTGAGTTCAATCTTCAGTACCAAAAAAGAAGACATTCTTTACGGCATCTTTGGTTACCATGGGCACGAGACACCAGTGGGTCTTCTGGCGCATAAGGCCCAGGTGAGCTTGATGCAGAGCCTACGTGTGATACTCACTTGGAGCCGGCAGCCTTCTGAGAGGTTCTGAATGAGTGTCCCGTAGCGAACTCACCGCTGATGTGTCTCGCCTTGAAACCCCACGGCACCAAGCGTCGGGCCTGTCTTTCCACGGTGCGCAGTTTGGAGCAGAGCGACGTGTTTCTGGTCTTGGAAGGGGAGGGCAGCCGGAGAAGCCCGAAGCCGCAGCGGCGTGAGGGCCCTGACTGCCTGGGGCTGGCCCTGTCTTCCAAGTGAGTCTTCCTGAGGCTCCGGAGACCTCGGCAGGCGCAGCGGGGGTGATCACGGAGCCGCCCGGCAGTCCAACAGATAAGCCGGTGATGTAGGGTCTTGAGAGGCGAGAGGCGCGCACCAGGGCGGGGGAGGAAGGCTCCTCTCTCTCGCAGTATCTCAGCACCTTAGACCAAAGCAAAACAAACCCACAAAGAAACTTGGCATTGTGCTGGCCAGCAAAGGAAAACTATTCTCAGTGTCTAGTGCAGAATAGACGCTGAGGGGTAGATCTGGAACAGAGAGTGAGGCTCCAGGTAGGTAACCGGCATAACTTATCAATCAAAATAGACAGCACAGGGCAGCTTTCGTTTTATGTACCGTGGGCTAAGCGGTTGGGGTCTTGCTCCGACAACAGTGTTCATTCGATCAAACCCTCACTGAACCCCACCCCGACCCTCACTGTGTTCTTTGTATTACAGAGGCACCGAAATGGAGCCAGCAGTTTATACCTGGGGGTTGATGAGCTATTTTAGGCCACTCATAACAACTCTTTTGCATGTTTTATCCTTGCCCTTTGAAGTAAAAAAAAAAAAAAAAGCCCACCTGTTTAAGATTCCCTCCTCACCATGATGATATTTTTTATTCATTGCACTCTACACTTTTTATCACGTAATCCTTGATTTTATTAATCTGTCATTTTGCTTAGAAAATGATATAATGTTGCTGTTTGATCCCCTTAAACTTTGAATTATCATTGCCCCTTAAACAAAGGTAAATAATATTCTACAGAGAATGTAGGAACCCAGATTGTTACTCTATAAAAGACATGGGCTGGAGCCAAGCGTGGTGGCACACCGCACGCTTGGGAGGCTGAGACAGGAGGGTTGTAGGCTCGTAACCAGCCTCAGCCACTTAGGCCCCCTCTGCATTTTATTGATACTCTGTTTCAAAATAAAAAATAGGACTGGGGGTGTAATTCAGAGGTAGAATGCCCCTGGGTTCAACTCCAGTACCGCGCACACAGACTCAGTCTGGGTTTTTAGCTGAGGGGCCTGTCCGTGGGGGAAGCGTGGCCTCTCAGCTCTCAGCAGAGTGGAACTCCTGACTCTCCCGGCAGATCCTGCTGTCGCTGCTGTTACCGCGCCAGAGCCGCCTGAGAAGCGAGATTGAAGAGACTCTGGACATGGACCTGGTCAAGCGGGAGGCAGAGCGCGGGGACCTGGACGTCGCTTACCTTTCTAAGTACATCCTCAGAATGATGACTTTGCTGTGCGCACCGGTTCGAGATGAAGCAGTGCAGAAACTCGAGAACATCACAGAACCCATTCAGTTACTGAGGTGTGAACTTGAACTTGGTTCTTGCCACCCAAGGCTGCCCAGCCCCTGGGTCGGGAAGAGCAGAGCCAGATACTGGACTGTAGCCGTCGTCCTGACTGGCTCTTCCCTGCTGAAGCCCTAGCGCTCCTCTCCTCTTCTCTGGCCTATTCTCTTTCTTTTTCAAAGACGGCCTCGTCGTGGTCTTCGGGTTAGCTTCTGATTGATTGGGCTCCACTGTCCAAAGTGCTCCCATAAGCCAGGCACGGTGGCCACGCCTGTAATCCTAGTGCCTGGGAGGCTGAGGCAGGAGGATGGCAGGTTTGAGGCCAGCCTTGGCAACTTAGATAATGTTTAAAAATTTTTAAAAGGCTGAGGATGTAGTCAAAGGTAGAATGCCTCTGGGTTCAATTCTTGGTACAAAAACCAAAGTGCTACTATAAGACAAAATTTTTCCTCTTGTCCCAGTTCACTTGCTTTAAGGGGGCAGGGAGGTATACCTGTGAAAACTGAGGAAGGAAAAAACAACCAGTGGAACAGTCAGAACAGCATCACCATTATCCCCTCCCGGAGAGAGTTGCTCACATGCCTCTGTGTCCTCTGTGTGTTCTTCCTCCCAGCTACACCCCCAGCCCTTTTTATTTTTTTGTTTTGAAACAGGGTCTTGCTAGGTTGCTGAGAGTCTTGCTAAGTTGCCAAGGCTGGTCTCAAACCTGCATTCCTCCTGTTTCGGCCTCCCAAGTACTGGGATCACAGGCCTGCGTGCCCATGTCTGGTTCTGACTGCCCTTTTTAAGACACAGAAGCCAGTGTAGTGGCACACATGGTAATTCTAGTGCTTGGGAGTCTGAGACAGGAGGATCACAGGTTTGAGGACAGCCTCAGCAACTTAGCGAGACCCTGTTTCAAAAGGGCTGGAGGTGAGCCGGGCAAGGTGGTGCACACTTGTAATCCCAGTACTTGGGAAGCTGAGACAGGAGGATCATAGGTTTGAGGACAGCCTCAGCAGGTAGTGAGACTCTCATCAAACTAGCGAGACCCTGTTTCAAGATGCTTTTAAAAACGGCTGGGAAGCCGGGCGTGGTGGTGCACGCTTGTAATCCCAGCATTCGGGAGGCTGAGACCGGAGGATCCGGGTTCGCAGCCAGCCTCAGCTACCTAGTGAGGCATTCCGAAACTTAGACTCGGTTTCAAAAATAAAGAATAAAAAATAGGGCTGGGGGTGTAGCTCGGAGGTAGATATAGCCTGGAGATAGAATGCCCCTGGGTTCAAATCTCCAGTACCACAAAAAATAGGCCTGGAGGTATAGTTCAAGGTAGAGCTTCCCTGGGTTCAATTTCCAGTACAAAAAATAAGAAGGTAGGACTAGGTCTGCGATGCTTCCCAGGACTAGAGCGCAGTGCTGTACTGGCCTCGCTCGGCCTCCTTTACCCTGTTTCCTTTCTCTCCTCCATGGCAGAGGGATCTTCCAGGTGCTGGGCCTGATGAAGATGGACATGGTCACCTACACTATCCAGAGCCTTCAGCCCCACCTGCAGGAGCACTCCATCCAGTTTGAGCGGGCTAAATTCCAGGAGCGCCTCAAGGATGAGCCCAGTATGTATGCATGAGGGCGGGCGGGAGACGAGACCTGGCGTCTGCTTTTTATTGATCTATTTATTTGTTTGGGATTGAACCCCAGGGCATTCTACCTCTGGCCTGTACCCCCAGCCCTATTTTATTCTTTATTTTGAAACAGGGTCTCTAGGTTGATGAGTCTCTCTACTTGCTGAGGCTGTCCTTGAGCCTGTGATCCTCCTGTCTCATCCTCCCAAGTACTGGGATTACAGGCCTGCGCCCTGAGTCTGGCTCTTGCGCCTGGTCTCCATGACAGTACTCTGCCTCTCTTTAGGAACAGAAAGCTGCTTCCTTGGTTCAGGGGAGGGAGAAGGAACATTTAAGACATGTTCTAGGGGCTCTCTTGAAGAGACCGTGTCTCAGAGCCAAGGGTGCTTACTCGCCTGCTTCCCTGCCTCAGACCTCCTCGACCACACCACCAAGTGGCTGACCCAGGCCGCCGCGGACCTCACCACTCCGCCTCCCGCTGGCGCTGGCGCCGACACCGCCGACTCCCCCGCGGCCGGGCCCTCTCCGGATGAGGCAGCCTGCAGCGCCGAGCCCCTCAGCCCTGCGATGGTGCTCTCGCAGGGCTTCCTGAACCTCCTCCTCTGGGACCCCGAGAACGAGGAGTTCCCCGAGGTAGGCGTGGCGTGGTGGGTGCCGGCTGGTCGGTAGCGGGGCTTCTGTCAGGGCTCAGTCCCCTGACGCCCGCTCTCTCGGCCCCCAGAGCCTGCTGGCGGACAGGACCCGGCTGCAGGAGCTGGGGTCGCAGCTGCGCCAGCTGACCGCGCTGGCCTCCGTGCTGTTGGTGGCCAGTAGCTTCTCGGGCAGCGTGTTGTTCGGCTCACCCCAGTTTGTGGACAAGCTGAAGCGCGTAGCCAGGTCCCTGATGGAGGACTTCGACTCCAAGTGAGCGGGGAGCCGCTGGGCGGGGGGTGGGTAGGCCCTCGGCAGGTAGGAAGTGTCTTCCGCTCCACCACGCCTCTCAGAAGGGCCCCTGGGAGCCATCTACAAATGGTTGTGCATGTGACCCTGAGGCTTGTGACACAGAAAAATGACACTTTCATCCACAGACGGCCACGTGGAGGACCGCGTGCCGCGGGGGAGTCTGCGGCGGGGGCCGGTGGTCTCTCGCTTACCCAGAAGCCTGCGCGGCTCCTGAGGGGGGAGAAGAGCCGAGGCCGGCTTTGGGGTCAGGGATGTCACTCGGCGCTGGAGCCTGAGCCCCTCGCCCCACACACACACACACACACACACACACAGGTTAATTGCTGAGGTAGGACAAAGGACCATAGAAAGTGTCCAGGAAAATCCTTAAACTGTATATATAAAACCGAAGTGCCTGGGACTCAGGAGTGCCGAGCCCTCTTCCAGAGTTGGATTGTAGTTATCTTCTTTGCTAAGAAGCAGGCTGCGGCAGGCAGCACAGGTACAGGATGGCTGATGTTCTGGCGGGGGCGGGGGGCGGGGCAGAGGCCGGGCCCCTCCTGCGCGGGGCCTGGGCCTGGGCCTGGGCCCGTGCCCGTCGCCCAGCGGCCGTGCCTGCTCTCGTTCCTCGGCCTAGGCCTGAGGAGGTCATGGAGACGGTGAGCGAGCGCGTGTCTCAGGAGGTCCAGCAGAGCCTGGAGAGCATGGGTCTCACCGCTCTGAGCAGTGACAGCGCGGAGGCACTGAAGGGCCAGCTGCAGAGCATCGCGCAGAAGGAGAACTGCGTCCGCGGTGTCATCGGTGAGTGCCGAGAACAGTTAGAGGGGGGCGGCCACTACGCAAGTCGATGTTCCGCTGGCCCAGAGACGGGGCCCTTTGGGTTCAAAGCCTGGCTCTGGGGTTCTCAGGGAGAGTCGCAGGCGGGAGTTGGTGACTTCCAGGCGGGGGTTACTGTCCAACCAGCTGGTTAAGTTGCCCTGGCCCACTGGGCCTTCTCTGAGTGCAGTCCAAGACACTTGACACCGCCTACTCCGGCCAGACATATTACTGCTGCATTAGGCCGGAGCACATCTCCCCTGTCCCCACGTCGAAATGGAGGCTGTGGACTTGGCCAGCTCGCTTCTAACCTCAGCCTCTAATCCTCTCGAATGTCCTCAAATACTCATTAGAATACAGACGGCCGGGCGTGGTGGCGCACGCTTGTAATCCCAGCATTTGGAAGGCTGAGACCGGAGGATCCGGGTTCACAGCCAGCCTCAGCTACCTAGTGAGGCACTCCGCAGCTTAGTGAGACCCTGTTTCAAAATAAAGAATAAAAAATAGGGCTGGGGGTATAGCTCGGAGGTAGAACGCCCCTGAGTTCAATCCCCAGTACTGCCAAAAAAAAAAAAAAAAGACTAACCCACGAGGTTGGGTTTTTTCCTCTTAACTTCCTTTGAGAGCTGGGTAGCAGACCCTTCCTCCACCAAACAAGCTTTCTTCACCGTAGGTGACGGCAGAGGCAGGCGAGCCGAGTCGGCGGCCTTCTCTCCCCTCACTGTCCTTTCCTGCTCCCAGACCAGCGCATCCATCTGTTTCTCAAATGCTGCCTGGTCCTCGGTGTGCAGCGGTCGCTGCTGGACCTTCCCGGAGGCCTCACGCTCATCGAGGCGGAGCTGGCGGAACTGGGCCAGAAGTTTGTCAACCTGACGCAGCACAATCAGCAGGTGTTTGGCCCCTACTACAACGAGATCCTCAAGCCCCTCACCTCCCCCGCCCAAGGCCTGCAGCCGAAAGTGGATCCTCTGTGACAGCCGCTTCCTGTGGTGACGTCACCAGGGCCCCCCGCAGAGCAGGCCCCTCCCCCGCCCCCCCAGCCAGCACACCAGGGCCGTGGGGCAAGCACGTAAACACCGACTGGCCCAAACCCACTCACTAATAAACTTGTGAACCGCAAGACGACCTCCGCTCTTGCTGTGCTCCGGCTGAGGCCGCCCGGGCGCGGGCACCGGCGTCCTAAGGTGAGGCGTCAGGAGGGGAGTGAGCGGGCTTCTCTGGAAGCCTCGTCCTGCCCAGTTCAGCTCAGGAGAGGACTCTGACACCGGTGAAGGTCGCTCACTGTCAGGCCCGGATTCCCCTGAAGGTGTCAGATGGGCACTCCTGTCTCCTCACCTCTCAGCTCCAAGCCCCTTTCCTCATGCCAGGCGGGACAGCCTCCATCCTCCCTGCCTCCTCCTCTGGGGCTGCCGTGGTGCTGCGCTGTGTCGCCGATACCCGCCGGGTGCATTGGGTGCGGCGCTCTTGGGAGACTCTGCAGGCGGGCCGCAGCAGACCAGCCGCACGAGTGGTTGGGCGAGGAGAATGTGCAGTCCAGATCTGGTTCTGTTTTGGACTTGAGTTCCCTCGGCCCATGGCTTTCTGCTAGTTGATTATCTTTTTCTAAAGGGCGGGTCCTGGATGGGAGACAGAGCTGGGTCAACAAGAGTGTGACCCCGAAAGCTGGAGGGCGTGGATTGGCGCTCAGCGCCCAGCCTTGTAACTAGGCGGCCTGGGGGGGAGGAAGTGGCACGTTGAGTAGCAGTAAGGCCCGGCTGGGTGGATTCTCTGTTGCAACTGTTGTCGACTCCTGCGGAGTCTGCCTGGCCGCTGACTGTACTGACAAGCGGAGGCTGGATGATCGGCTGGTTACGTTTGACTTGGTTTCTCTTACTCGTCTGTGTGGAAGAGACAGGGATCTTGTCCCCAGGTAAGGAAAAGATAGCACCGTCTAATCTTGCCCACTGCCTTTCCAAATTCTCCCCTTTAAATACCAGCATGGGGCTGAGCGTGAGGCTGAGGTAGGGGGATCACAGGTTTGAGGCTAACCTCAGCAACTTAGAGCCTCAGTAACCTAGACTGTTTAAAAAATAAAAAAAGGAGCCAGGTGTGATGGCACATGCCTGTAATCCCAGTACCTGGGAGGCTGAGGCAGCAGGATGGCCGGTTTGGGGCCAGCCTCAGCAACTCAGCAGGACCCCATTTCAAAACAAAAGGGCTGGGGGTAAAGCTCAGAGTAGAATGCTCCTGGGTTCAATCCCCAGCACCACAAATAAAGAGGCTGGGGATGTACTAAACACAGGCGAGCTCTGGCACCACCTGCCCCAGCTCCCCGGAGCTGCAGCCCGCACTCGCAGCTAGTCGTGTGTATTTATTTATTGTGGTGCTGGGGATTGAACCCAGGAACGTTCTGCCTGCAAGCTACAGGTACCCCGACCCTATTTTATTATTTTTTATTCTGAAACAGGGTCTCTCTAGGTTGATGAGAGTCTCACTACTTGCTGAGGCTGTCCCGGAGCCTGTGCTCCTCCTGTCTCAGCCTCCCGGTCTGCACCACCAAGCCCAGCTAGTTGTGCATATTTAAAGCTTAACCTCCACAAACTAAGTTCTTGAAGGGAGACAATTTTCCTCCACAGCTTAGGTGCCCCCGGCACACAGCCTGGTACCTGTGTTCAGCGGCGGCCAGGGTGCGGAGGGGCCGCCTTCGGTATTCACAGCCAGATGTTCCTAGGGCGGGGAGGTCGGCAGCGGGAAGGACCCTCGCACTCAACAGGGCGAAAAACGGTAGGCTACCGTAGGCAGCTCGCTGCCAGAGACGGGGAGACCTCCATACTGTCATCCCGACCCGCACCGCCACCCAGAGTCTAGCCTGTGTTCGTTTTTGCCAGAAAACAAGCTTTCTACTTCAGAGACTCCAAAAATAAGACTGGTTTGATGTTGTTTCTCGTTTATTAATTGTGTCTAAGTTGTACAGTTACGAAGGTAACAAAACCGCAGCTGGAAGCCCGGGACTGTTCGCGCTCTGGTGTGGCGAGGTCAGTCATGTTGCTGCACACATTGGTTATGTTTGGTACCACAAGAGGTTTATAATTCAGACAAAATCAGATTAACAATTATATGTACAGTAAAACAAAAGGGGAGTCATTCAAGTATCAAAATACGGAGACAAAGATTAAATAATGTTTTTATTACAGTTCTGTCCCGCCACCTCGCTGTTAGCAATAATGCTCTTCTGAACTGTGCTCTGAGGCCGGCGCTCAGCGGCGACCAGTTCAGACCGGTTTCTAACGTCTGGAGGACAGGAGCTCCCGGCAGCAGCAGCTAGAGGCCCAGGAGGAGTGTGTAGCTTTGCAACGCAAGCTGCAAGCCGGCGGCGGGAGGGAGGCCTACTGCCCGAGCAGCCGGCTAGGGGAGCGGAGGCAGGACGGTCGGGACTGAGCGCGCAGGGCCTGCCTTCTTGAAGCCTGCCCTGACTGCTACAGCTGCGGTGCTCCCAAGGAAGACGGAGACCTGCCCCGGAGGAGCAGAGGAGGAAAGAGCGAGCGAGAGCCGGGCCACCGTCCTTTCTCGAGTCTTCAGTAAGAAGCCAATCTCAGAACAAGCCCCAGCTCCACAGCAGACTAGCCAAGCCTTTCTAATAGGAGAACACCCTGAATAAATAAAGATATAGCAGCTTCAAGGGGAAGAAATGCCTCTGTGTGTTTTAAGAAGGAAACACAGCTTGAGGAACTCATTGTAGTGTCTACGGTTTTTGCAGCAGCGCCAGCGACCGGCAGGGCCGGGGCACCGCTGGCCCAGGACCCCGAGGTTTCCTCCATTCCTGCAGGCTGTGCGCTGAGGGAGCCTGGCGGGCGGAGAGGCCGGAGACTGAGCACAACTTCAAGGAAGCCACAATGCCTAGCGGAAGACAGCCTGCACCGTTCCTCCCGGCTGGCGTGCTGCGGCTGCCGACATCCCGGGGGCACGTGCCTCTCTGCTCCCCGCCCTGCGCTGGCCAGCTTTGCCTCGCCATCCCCGGGGCATCTGCCCCTTCGCTTCTCAAGTCCAGGAGGAAGACCACCACCCAAGTTACTTTGAAAAGCAAAGAAAGCTAGCAGGAAGGTGACGAGGCGGTGGGGTGCCAGGACGCCAGCCTACCCTCGAGGCCCCACGGAGCGGAGCGGACGCCACCCTGTAGCCAGGGGCATGCCCGGCAGTTGGGAAAGGGGGCCCGTCACACCGCCCTGCGGGACTCGGCCGCCGGCTTCCCCCGGCAGGCACTCCTGGTGCTGGCCATGACCTCCTGTACCAGAGGCTGCTCGCCAGCCCGCCTGGCCCCTCCATCTAGAACCCCAGAAACGGACGTGGAGGCCAGCTCCGGACACGGACACGCAGTTGGGTTTGCAGAGGACGGCAGCTGCCTGGGATCTACTCAATCTGTCCCCATCCTGCCCCTCTCTGCTCACCCGCAGGCCGCCACCTTCTCGCCCCGCCCGAGGACAGCGGACCGTGCGGACCGTGCAGACCGACTTGCTAGCTGAGCTCAGCCCTCCGTCCTCAGACCCCACGGCCATTTGTCTAAAGATTGGCAGTTTTACATAGAGGTTTGAGCCAAGTATTAAAAGTTCATTTTATAAAAGGATTTTTTCTATTAAAAACATGTATTCCGGACACTTCTTGGCCAGCTGGAGTTCCCGTCTCCTCTGCTAGAGACCGCTTCTCTGCAGCCAGGCAGGGCACGCTCTTTGAGGCCAGGCAGTGGCGGCGAGGCGGTCCCGCCGAGGTCCCGTGGCGCGGCGTGGCGGCCTGGGTCTTCAGAGCTGCAGGCGAGCCGGCGGTGGTGGGCGGCAGGAGCCGCACCCCGCGTCCAGTGTCCGTAGCGTGGCGGCTCCTCAGTGGCTCAGCTTGGCAGAAGCAAACAACGGGGAGGACAGCGTTAACCGACGGGGCCTGCGCGGGGCGGAGGAGACGAGGAGACAGCAGCGGCCTTCACAGCCTCCCAAGCACCTGCTGCGGCCCGGCCGGCCGCCTCTGGGCAGGAGGGCTCGAGGACGACAGACAGAGGGCCACCCGTGTTATCAGCGTAGGCGGCACTGCCTCCTGCTTCCTGATGCCCTGCCTGAAGCGTGGGCTGCTCCCGGGACGCGCTGCTCGGCCGTGCCAGCTGCCCCGGGCTGGCCTGAGACCGCGGCTGGGGGAGGCCCCGCTGGAGAAGCATCAAAGCCCCCAGAGGCACGGGGAGGGCGTGGGCCGGGCCGCCGTGCGCTCAGGGCTGGGTCCTAGGAAGGACTCCCGCCTCGGTGAGCTGGACTCGAGCCAGCGAGATCTGGGCCTCAATGGGACAGATGTGCTCGTGGGGACAGCCACATCTGGGCCCCACGCCTTGACGCGGAAGGACGGGGCCTGCTGCAAGGCACCCGCAGGAGCCCAAGGCCGGGCTGTACCTGGGCCTCACAGGAGCCGTGGGTCCCTGTGGAGCCTCGGGGCTGGGCTCAGCCTCACGGGGCCGCAGGTGGGCGAGGCCGGCTGTGAGTGGAGGGCAGGGCTCCTGCACCAGGGGTCACAGTGGTCGGTTGGGTCGGGGAAGGGGGGGACCATCAGCTCCTGACGGCAGCTGTGGCTGCAGACAGAAGACGGGAGAGGGCGCCTACAGCCACCTCCCAGGGCGCTACCGGTCGTGGCCTCTGGGTTCTGCGCACAGACCTTTCCCCTCAGGGTTTGCGGCGCAGGCCGCAGAGGCTCCTGGGCACGGCAGAGGCCCTTGGCCTCGCCGCCCACCCCAAGGCGACTCACCCCCAAGCTGTCCTCAGCCCAGGGGGAGAATTCACAGTGTTCGGTGGTGGTAGGTACAGAGCTGGGCGTGTAGGGGACAGCGGCTGCCCAGAGGAGGAGAGCAGAGCGCGGAGAGGCCGCGAGGCGAAGGCACAGGAAGACTAGTGCAGAGGGCGGGCGGTGTTAGAAGATGGTGGTCTCATACTTGGTGCTGAGGCTGCGCTTGGAGTCCGGCTTGGGGTCCACGATCCAGGAAACACTGGCGTGAGACTGGGCCTCCTGGTCGCTGTCGGGTGGGTCCAGCTGCGGAACAAGGAGCCGGGTGAAGAGTCGGGGCCCCGCGCCCACTGCGCCCCTCCCCCACCGCGCATCCCGGGGACAGGCCTCTCGAGGACCAGAGCGCCTGGGCCTCTCGCCTCACTGGAGCCTCCTGCACTACACCCCAGACCTGCTTGTGGCGGCGGGAAGGGGACAGGGACCAGAAGACCGAGGCAGAGGTGGAGGCCAGGCCTCCGAAGAGGACACAGAAACAAGGTGGAAGCACACACGGGAGGGCGGCGGGGAGGAGAGGACGTGCGAGAAACAGAGACAGGAGGCGTGAAGACCTTGGCTCCGAGACTGACAGACGGCAGTGGCAGGTAGGAAGGACGGTGGGTGGTGCAGCTGTGACAGTGACAGCAGCGACTGTCGGGGGGCGGCACCTGGGGCGCAGAGCAAAGCACACAGACACGGGGGTGGCGTCACGCCGGGCCGCCCCACAGCTCCACCCCACACCCCGGGACACGGAGCTTGCGGCGGGGCCACGTACTGCAGACTTCCTCGTGCCGACGCGAGGCTTAGGCACTGGCTTGGAAGCTTTTGTTTCGACCATCTCTGCGGCAGAGGCCCCGAGCGACCTGGACTTCTGGGCCTGCAGCGCCAGCTGGTAGGCCACCTCGAACGCCTGGCCCAGCGTCAGGATGATCTCGTAGGTGAGGTTCTGGGAGGAAGCACACGGTCCTTGAGTCACAGGGCTTAGCAGCCGCGGCCTCCCTTTTCTTTGGTACCGGCTCTGTCCTCACAGGTACCAAAGACCAGGAATGTCCTCACCCTGAGCACTGGGAACAAGGGAACATTTATTTTGAAAAAAATTTTGTCCCAATGCAAGTCGTACCTGAGGGAACAATCGGAGCAAAACATTTTGTAGCAAGTGTGGTGTCACAAGCCTATAATCCCAGTACTTGGGAGGCTGAGGCAGGAGGATTGCAGGTTCAAGACCAGCCTCAGCAATTTAGTAAGACCCTGTTTCAAAATAAATGAACTGGGTGTGGTTGCACACACTAATCCCAGTACTTGGGAGGCTGAGACGTGAGACAGGAAGGTTGCAGGTTTGAGACCAGCCTCAGCAATTTACTAAGACTATTTAGTGAGATCCTGTTTCAAAAAAGAATAGGGCTGGGGGTATAGCTCAGTGGCAGAACACCCCTGGGTTCAACCCCCCTCTTAGTCCCACAAAAAGGGCTGGGCGTATAGCTCAGTGGTAGAATACCCCTGGGTTCAATCCTCAGTGCCACTTAAAAAAAAAGGTGAGGGGCAGAAGTGCCCAGGGAGGCACTGAATAATTTCTTTCTGAACGGGGCAGAGGCCGGTAAGTCTGGGAATCTATGTCTCGCATCTGTGAATGATAGTACAGTGATAGAACGCCCCACGGTTCAATGCCCAGTACTGGGCGAAAGCGGACTACATGTTCGTAATTCCAGCTACTCAGGAGGCTGAGGCAGGAGGATCACAAGTTTGAGGCCGGCTTGGGCAACTTAGCAAGACCCCACCTGGAAATAAAATGAAAAGGGCCAGGGCTACAGCTCAGTGGGGAGTGCCCCTGGGTTCCAGCCCCAGGGTCACACACATGCACAAAGAATCGTTTCCTTGTACGTGATTTTGTCTGACAAACACTAGGTGAATGCAAAACAAGTCACATGAAAATATACAAGAATGTGTGCACCCACCCACCCCAGGGCCACAGCAGCCCCGGGGCCTGCGGGACCTCCCGCCTCGCCTGAGACACTCTGGCCTCTCCTGCTGGCCGCCCTCTGCCCTTCTGATCTCCTCCCCGGCAGTGGGCCTGGCAGGTGACGTCCGCAACCTTGGGCGTTTTTCAAGGTAGAGAGCTATGTTTATTACAGTATTAAAGTTACTTCTTAGTAGTTCAGTATAGGTAAAATGGTGCTAGTTCCTTTTGCTAAGTTCCTTAAAAATGTACCACTGACCAAGTTTGTGAGTGTTGTGCCCCGCCCCAGCTGCCTATGAACTGTGGTTTTGTTCTGGTACTAGGGATGGGATCCAGGGAAGCTCTTGTCACTGAACCACCCCCCCCCCTTCTTATCTTGAGACATGGTCTTACTGAGTTCCTGAGGCTGCCCTTGAACTTGAGATCCTCCTCCCTGAGGAGCTGGGATTACAGGTGTGTACCACCTTGCCCAGTTCTGTAACTATTTTGAGAATGTTTAAGTGGAATCTTTATGTGATTTTTTCTCTTTTTGGGGTGGTACTAGGGATTGAGTCCAGGAGCATTCTGTGACTGAGCTACATCCCTAGCCCTTTTATTTTTTAAGACAGTCTAAGTTGCCCTCAAACTTAGAATCCTCCTGACTCAGCTTCCCAAGAACCTGGGATTAGAGATGTGGGCCACCCAGAGCTGGCCAAACCCTCTGGTCTTTACGGTGTTTATTCTAAAAGCATGCTGGCTTTCGGAACATGTCGTGTGATTGCAGAACCGAGCACGGACAGTGTGAGCCGCCATTAACTCCAGCTCACTCGAGTGCAGCCCTGACACGTGAGCTGCAGCTCTTTGTACAGAGGAGCGGTGACCTTCCCAAGGTCACACGGGCGCAGGTGGCGGAGCTCGGTATCTGAGGCCAGAGCCTAGCTTTGTAAACCCCAATGGCCCAGCGCGAAGCGGGCGGCTACCTCCCCTGAAGGCAGCAGGGACCTGGCCGCCTTGCTGGGTGAGGACGGGGCCAGGCGCACGCCTGTCCAGGTGTGAGCAGGTGTGTTAGGAGGAACTGCCTCCCACAGAGGCTCACTGAGAGAAGCCCGCTGCAAGGAGGCCGGGGTGTCTGCGGAGGAGGCGAGCCAGCCAACAGAAAGCCGGGAGCCAGAGCCCGCCTGCCCCAGAAGCACTCAGCCAGAGCCCAGGGCGGGGGCTCACGCCGGTAACCCTGGTACTTGGGAGGCTGAAACAGGATTGCAGGCTCAAGACAAGCCTTGACCACTGAGCAAGACAGCAATTTAGTGAGACCTTGTCTCAAAGCACAATCAAAAGGGCTGGGGGTGTAGCTCCGAGGGAGAATGCCTCTGGGTTCAACGCCCCGTACCACACAGGTGCGCACACGCGGCTAAGAGCTGGAAAACGCCTGCCCCTGCCACCACTCGGGCCTCTGCTTCAGCCTCCCCCGTGCAGAAGGCTGGACTTCATGCACACCCAAACGTCTGCCACGGCCAGCAGGCCCGGCGGCGCTCACCACGTCCACCGTGCTGAAGACGTGGCAGTAGTGGTGGCTGGTCTGCAGGTCCTTGGTGATGTAGGCGAAGGTGCACAGGTCCTCCGGGTCCTGCGCCGCACAGGAGATGTTGCGGATCTCGTGCTCGGCGATGACGTTCTGGGGAGAGCCGGGTCTGGAATTCTCCGGCCCTGCAGGCTCGGCCTCCGCACCGCCCACCCAGCCCCTTCCTGCGTGGTGCCGCCCTTCTTTCATCAGCTGAACCCCCCTTTTGTGCCCGTGGGGGTGAGGGGCCCCGCAGTAGTGAGACAGGAGAGCCCCGGGTGGTGGAGCGGGAGGAGGAGAGGCGAGGGCGTGGGAGGGCGCCAGGAGACCGAACCTGATTGGAAGCGTCGATGAACTTCACGCCTTTGTAGGTGATGGACAGGACGATGGTGGGGACCTTCTTCATGTGCTCTGTGGACTTCTGCAGGAAACACGGGCGGCCCTGAGAACACCCTCGGCTCCGACGCCAGCCCCGTCCTCCCGCAGCGCGGCGCGCTCCCCTTGGGGCTTCCTGTCCTCGCCAGCCCCTCCCGCCCCGCAGACACCTACCCGCATCTTGGCACAGGCGTCCTGCGTGGACTCCGTCCCTCTCAGGTCTCTGATCAGCATGGAGCCGAGGTACTGGGGAGTGAGCGTCCGGCTGAGGGGCGTCCGCAGCGCTGTGCAGGGCCGCCACCCGCCATCAAGCCGCTACCTCCGCCCCTCTGGCGGACCCTCCCCAGCTCGCTCCCCCCTGAGCTGCAGGCGGGGAGGGAGGGCACTCACGTTGGCCTCGTAGCCGCAGGACTCGAAGATGAGCTTCTCGGGCTGGTGCTGCCAGCTCTGCACCGGGGCGTAGGGGGTGGCCAGGCTGGGCGGCCGCAGCGTGAGCTTGGCCTCTCGGGGTTCCTCCTGCAGAACACGCGGAGGCGTGAGGCTCACGGCTGACTCACGAGGTCAGGTTAGCACAACAAGCAATTCAGAGGCGCCATGGAGCTGTGGAGTGTGCGGGAGGCCCGGGTCTGGGCACCGCGCAGCAGAGAGTGCTGGTGCTCACGGCGGGGGCCTGGGCACCTCATACCCAGCCAGGGCCGAGGACTGAGCCCTCGGCGTGGACATGTTCTAAATGCACCCTTCCGCCTGCAAGAGGCGACGGGGCAGAAGTTGGGCCCGCAGAGGGAATGGCATGAAGGAAAACTCGGGAAAGGTGGGGCTTCCACAAGGTGAAGGCTTCCACAGCCAGCAGCATGCAGAGTCCCCCTGTCATAGGACAACTGGCACTGGGCGAGCCACAGCGCACTCTGAGGGAGCAGGACCAGGCCGGGGGGGCCAAGGCCAGAGCAAGGGCAAGGCAGGGGGTTCAGGAAGTCCCAGGGAGTCTGGGAGCCCTGGAGGTGCGGTGGCACCTGTAGGCTGCAGTGTCCAGCACGGGGCCACTGGGGGGCAGCAGAGAGCCCATGCTCTCTTGGGCAGGCGGGACAGGAGGACATGGAGTTGGGACACAGCCAGCAGGTGACCGGGACGCCCCGCTGGTGAGTGACAGGCAAAGCTCTGGGGACAGGCTGGAGTCGCCTCCTGACCTGCCAGAAGCACCTGGCCACAGCCCCTCCTGCCCACCTGGATTCTGAAGCGCTCCGCCCGAGAGGCTGCCACGGGGTCCTGCAGACTGTCGTGTGGCCTCCTGCCCGTGTCCCCGGAAGGCAGCAGCAGGTCAGCCGAGCGCCCGGTGCAGGAGTCGGCCTGGCTCAGCGGGGGCGAGGTCTGGGAGATCAAGTCTTGGCACTGTGGGAGGGACAGGGTGAGACTGCCAAGCCAGAGCCCAGTGGCAGCTGGAGGTGTGGATGGGACAGGAGCAGGAGCCAGAGGCAACACCAGGGGGCGCCAGAGGGCAGGCACACTGGTGACCGGCAGGGGCCTGCCTGTTCAGAGCCCAGGAAGCCGGGACAGCCCATCCTGCAGGGAGGTGAGCACCGGGAGCGCCGGCCTATAGATCCCCTGGCCCGGGGCTGTACAGGAAGACACAGTAGGGTAGGGAGCCATTTTTACTTTTTTTTAGCGGCGGGGGCGGGGGGGGGGTATCGGGGCTTGAACCCAGGAGGGGGCATTCTGCCTCTAAGCTACACCTCCAGCCCTATTTTTTATTTTGAAACACAGATTCACTAAGTTGCTGAGGGTCTGTCCTCGAGCCTGCACTCCAGTGTGCACACCACGGGGCTGAGCCCCTTTCATTCACATTTATCGAGGATAAAATCATCTGTCATGATCCACGGCAGGTTTGGGGCACAGGACCGAGCAAAAGCCCTTGCTGAGACAGCACCCAGCCCCCCAGGCAGCGCGAGGCCGCTGCCCTCAGCCCTCGGGTCACCTGGCTGGAGTGACACGCTGTCCACCTCCGAGCTACACCTCCCATCCCATTTTGTCATATTTTTTTACTTTGAAACAGGGTCTTGCTGAGTAGCTGAGGCTGGCTGCAAACCTGCAATCCTCCTGTCTCAGCCTCCCTAGCATTGGGATTACAGGTATACACCACCATGCCCAGCTTTATTCTGAAAGGGTCTCACCAAGTTGGTGAAGGCCTGGATAAGTGCCCAGGCTCGACTTGAACGGTGATCCTCCTGTCTCGTCCTCCTAAGTACTGGAATTACACGCCTCTGCCACTGCACCCGATTGTGAGGTTCTTTAAAATGTGGGTGGTCAGTCAGGTGTGGTGCGCACTTGTAATCCCAGCTCTTGGGTGGCAAAAACAGGAGGATCACAGGTTCGAGGACAGCCTCAGCAAGTAATGAGACTCTCATCAACCTAGTGATACCGTTTCAAAATAAAAATAAAATAGGGCTGGAGGTATAGCTCGGAGGTAGAATGCCTCTGGGTTCCATCCCCAGTGCCACCAAAAAAAAAAAAAAAAAAAGCTCATCCTCTTGTCCACCCTACCCCAGGAATCCTAAATCCTAAGGCTTGGGAGGGCTGGGAAGCTACGCCTCCCACCAGGGACCCCAGCTTTGGCTTAAGTCACGGTGTGGAGAGGGCTCCCCAGCCTCACAGCCCTGCCTGCTCGGCTCCGTGGCGCTGAATCTCACCACCTGAGCAGTGCCCGCTAGGCCTGGGATCCATTTCTTTTCATTTTATTTCCCTCATATTTAAACTGGGTCCTTCATTATAGGGCTTCTCAAGCACCTTGGAATGTAAATGGCAGCCATGAAGTTGATAAATAACCAGCCCAGACCTCTCCTGTGCGGGATCCTGTCTTGACCCCAGTGGAGGGGCGGCCACTGCTCCTGCCCCGCCGGGTCACCACGCGCAGGGGACGTGCACAGCCCCTCCCCCCCTGCCCACTCACCCTCAGCTGGGAGAAGCGGGGGGGCTTCTGCGGCGGCTCCTCGTAGGGCCGCTCGGCCAGGGAGGCGATGATGCGCTTGCGGTGGCCCAGCGGGTGGACCTTCAGGACCTGGGGGGAGGGGGAGGGGGAGGCGGCGGTCAGCAGCTGCCGGGCGCAGCTTGGGGGCTGCGGGCACGCACCTACTCACATTGACCAGCTCCAGCTCCCAGAGGCTCTTCACAGTGTCCATGGAGCTGTAGCCGCTGGACAGGAAGGAGTGGACGTAGTCCTGCAGTCCCAGCGAGTCCAGCCAGGCGGGCACGGACGGCGGGCCACCGCCATCGTAGCCCAGGGCCTTCACCTGCAGGCCGGGCCGACACTCAGACGGGGAGGGGGCTGCGGGGCCTGGGCTCCTCGGCACCCAAGTCCTCCCTGAGCACAGCCTGTCTGTCATGGCCGCTAGAGCACCCTGGGCCGGGGAAGATGGCCTCACAGTAGGGCGACATGGAAGGGTCACAGGTGCCCAGCCTTGGCACAGCCGAGGGGCAGAGGCTCCTCCCAGGCCCGGAGGCCAGGATGGGCTGGCTCGGGCACGAGTGCCACCAGGCTCCCCACGGGCCCCCTGACACCCGACACGGTGCCTGCTGTCCCTGGAACTTGGCTGACCCCAAGGGACTTGGGACGGGATGGTGAGCCAGCTGCTGGGCTCCTGGCGTGGGGCACACACCCCACTGAGGTCTTCGCGCACCAGAGCCACGCCCCCTCCCGTTCCCGCGCCGGGGGTCTCGGGGGGTCTCGGGCCGGGCTGCAGCCGGCGTGTCACCTTGGGCAGGGCGCGTGCGGCCTGGAGCAGCTTCCGCCGGTGCTGCGGGTCGCCGATGCCGATCTCCCGCAGGTCCTGCTCCTCCATCACGTTAGACCCCTGAAAGCAGAGGGGAGGACCCCGGGTGAGGCTGCACCGGCCAGGCCAGCCTTCCATGGCCCCCCGAGGAACTCTTCTCCTTCAGCTGAGTCCTCAGGAGGCTGAGATGGGGGACTGCAGGTTCAAGGCCATCCTCGGCAACCTAGCGAGCCCCTCTTTCAAAATAAAAAGGGCTGGGTGTGTAGCTGGGAGGTAGGCTGCCCATGGGCTCAATCCCCAGCACCACACCTGTGCGTGCACACACACAAATTCCTTTACCACAAGCACCACAGGCCATGGGCCCAGCCTGTGCTCTCCTGGGACGTGCTCGGGTGCTGACCGAGGCCCAGCCATCAGTCCCAGCTCCTGCGGGCAGTCGTGTTTGGGGTAATCAGGTTCTACAGCCTTCCATGGCGAGGAACGAGTGCACCAGCAACCCCCCCCCCGCCCCGGCTGTCACAGCAGGTGCCAAGGGGCCTGGCCCACCACAGAAGTCACACAGGGTGCCTCGGGGGGAGGGCTGGGTGCAGCTGAGCCGACCGGGCGGCTCTCACGGGCTCCACCAGCCACAATCAGGGAGAGGGGAATGGAGCCTGAGCTCCGTTGTGTATTGTTTTGGGGGCTCTGCTGGCCCAGCTGGACCGGAACCGTCCTTGAGACCCCTACATTCTTGGCTGCTTCCACATCCAAGTGTAGCAAGAGATGGAGAAAACCTATTACGCTCCAGAAAGAACTAAGCCGCCCGAGGTAAGCCCTGAGGACGTCTGGCTGCGTCGCTCCCACCTCCCGTGAGCCTTTTCTTTGTGGGAGATTAAGTTCACATCCTGTGAACTTTTATGTCTCAATTTCTGCACTCAATGCTACAAGTGAACATTTCCTCACATCAGGCATTCCTTAAAAACCTGTGGTGCCGGGTGTGGTGGCCCACACTTGTAATCCCAGGACTTGGGAGGCTGAGATTGGAGGAACCGGGTTTGTGGCCAGCCTCAGCTACCTAGTGAGGTCCTCTGCAACTTAGTGAGACCCCGTTTCAAAATAAAGAATAAAAAATAGGGTGTAGCTTGGAGGTAGAATGCCCCTGGGTTCAATCCCCAGTTCCGCAAAAACAAAAACACCTATCTGTGTACCACTCCAGCCTCTGGACGTGTGGTTCATGCCATCCACCCTTCTGTAGTCTGGCCGCATCCAGATGCACGTGCCAGCCACCAGCCGCCTTCCTTCCTGCTGATTAAACACATCCCTCCTTCCGAGAAAGCCCACATCCTGTGGACGTGGTCCATGTGGACATGAGCTGCCTGTGGTGCCCAGCGGAGTGGAGTTACCTCCCCACCAGCACGGGACGCACGCACATGGAGGCCCCGTCGCCCTGGCCCTGCCTGCCTGCAGGTCAGAGTCTGCACAAGTTCTATCGGCGAGACCTGCTTGCTGCTCCACCGTCACTTCCCAGGAGGACTGAGCCTGGACGAGGCAGGACCCGGGAGCCATGAGTGACCTGCTCTTCTGAAAATGTATTCTGTGCGGCCCCAAGAGTAAAACTGAGAACAAGGAGCAGAAGTCACAGGGAACCAGATTTTGACTCAATATAAACAATGCTCTACATCAGCCAGAGACTTAAAGGAATAAATTGGCTACTATGGTATTTGGGGACTAGGGGCATTCTACTTTCAAGCTACATCCCCAGTCCTTTTTATTTTTTTAAAAATTTGAAACAGGGTCTCGCTAAGTTGCTGAGGCTGTCCTTGAACCTGTGATCCTCCTGTCTCAGCCTCACAAGGACTGGGATTACAGGCGTGCCCCTCCCCCCCTAGCTGAATGGGCTACTACTTTGTAATGTTGTGAATCCTGTCACTGGAAAAGCATCACGGCAGAGACTGTCCCGAAGGGCTTTAGGCAGAGGACAGTCAGACCACCTGACCGTCGAGGCCCTGGCTGAGAGGGAGCTGCGTGACACTCCCGGGGCCCCACATCCTCCTGTCACAAGGGAGTCCTAGAGCAGCACTCTGTGAAACACCCCGGGTTCCCAGGTGTTCCCGCTGCATCTGGAGCCTGGCTCCCTGGAGCTTCTTGGCATCTGGGAGAAGGTCTCAGGGGAAACATTTGTAGCCTTTGAAAACCAAACCGCATGGGGCTATACCACACGGAACAAGATGGAAATCATACCATTCACACCAGGGAATGACAAAAATGCTCCCCTCCCTGGGCTTTCTTCTTTTTTGGTTCTAAAACTTAACACCCAGCCGGGCGTGGTGGCACACGCTTGTCATCCCAGTACTTGGGAGGCTGAGACTGGAGGTTCCCAGTTTGTGACCAGCCTCAGCTACTTAACGAGGCCCTCCCCAACTTAGTGAGACTCTGTTTCAAAATAACCAAAAAAAAAAAAAAAAGAAAAAAAAATAGGGCTGAGAGTGTAGTCGGAGGTAGACTGTCCCTGGGTTCAATCCAGTGTTACACACACACACAAAACCAAACTTAAGGTCCATCTGCCAGCTGCATGCAGTTACCCAGGATGCCGTGCGTGGCTACTCAGGGTGTGAAGCAACTCGCCCAGCCCGGCCGGGGTGCACTCAGACTCTGCACGCAGCTGCCCCCCACACCCAAGGCCGGGCGAGGTCGGAGCCTGGAGCCAGGCAGGGGCGGGGAGGAGTTCCGAGGAGCCTTGGGGCTGCTCAAGAGCTGGAAGCCTCTCCAAAAGCAGCAGCGGAGTGCAGAGGGGCAGGGCCAGCCTCTCCCGCACTGATGGGCAGGGAGGGCCGCCCCCGCCCCAGCTGACGGCCAGTCTAATGAAGGGGCATGCAGACAGGAGAGGCCCGAGGGCCGCCATCCCTGACGGCAGGCTGAGCCCCAGAGCCACCCCGGCTTGCCATCCTTCCCCCAGGACTGTGTGAGTCAGGGTAGGTCATAAGAAGCATAAATATAGTCAGTCTAATTTTAAAAAGAAAAATAAATTGCTATTTTAAGACAGAGAGAGAGAATGTGTGTGTGTGTGTGTGGTACTGGGGATCGAACCCAGGGACATTCTCTGAGTTATACCCCAGTCCTATTTTATTCCTTATTTGGAAACAGGGGCTCACTAAGTTGTAGAGGGCCTCGCTAAGTTGCTGAGGCTGGCTGAGAATTTGTGATCTTCCTGTCTCAGCCTCCCAAGCACTGGGATTACAAGTGTGCACCACCACACCCAGCTAAAACTGAAGATTTTTAAAAGCTTAAAAAAAAAAAAGCCTGAAGCTGGTTGCTGGTTTGGAGAAGTGGGTTGTGGACCTGTCTGTCCTCAATGGAGATGGTGTGGGTGCAGTGGGGTGGGCCATTCCGGCCACGGTCCCTCCCCGAATCTGCAGGCCAGCTTTCTGAGCAGGCCCTGAACCCAGCCCGGCCAGCGGGGAACCCACAGCACCCCACTGGAGTGGGGACAGGCTGGTGCCGCCCCTCACCCTGGCGGCAGGGCCGCTGGCCGGGCTGGGGACATGAGCCAGGCCTGTGTCCCAGGGTCTGAGGAGAGGGGCCAGGCTTCCGGGAAGCGAGGAGGAGCAGGGCTGAGCTCCACGCAAAGAGGCGACTGCCAGGCCGTGTGAATGGGGTGAGGGCGTGGCCGCTGGACGCAGCCAGCCACAGCCGTGTGACCCTGAGCACGCCATTCACCCCCACACCTCTTTCCTTCACGTGGAGAAGGGAATACCTGAGAACTCCGCAGATGGGCGCCCGGCCCGCAGGGGGCGTTCACGAGAAGCCAGCCGTCGAGGCTCCACGAGGCTTAGCGTCAGGGCCTGGCCTGGACCACAGGGCTTAGGGCTTCCAGGTGAGGGACGCTGCTGAGCCACCTCGGAGTGGACACTGGGCCCTAAGCAGGGTCCCTGCTCCACAGGCGGCCAGCGTGAGACACCTGGGTTTTGCTTTTGCCCCTTGTGTTCCTGCCAGAGTAAGGAGTTACACCCCAGGAAATCCTCCGACCAGCTTAGCCTCATGCCACACAGCCCGGCGGCTCTGCGCCAGTGACAACTCACTTGACAGGAAAGTTTGGGGAAATTCCTGGTGCCTGGCTGAGTGGGGTTTGGAGTCGCCGCAGGAAAGCTGGCCTGAGGCCCGACAGGGAGGCAGGGACCCCCGGAAGTCGGAGGACGCTCAGACCCCTCCGTCTCTCTGCCTGGGACTCGGGGCCCCGTGCTGTGCCATGCTCCTGCCAGGGGCCCGCGCACTTACCAGGAAGCGGACATCGTCGAAGCCGTTCAGCAGCAGCTTGCTCTCGTACTGCGGCAGCCCCAGCGACTCCAGCCACTCCCCGACGCTCTGCTCCAGCGCCCGCGCACCTGGCGAGAGAGGGAGTGGCAGGCGCTTGAGAAGGGAGAGGCCGTTGAGGCGGTAGCAGCGGCACTCAGAGGAGGACAGGTGGCACTGCCACATCATCGTCATCACCCCAGAGCAGCCAGACTACGCAGGCCAGGGCTGCCGCACGCGGCTCCTCTTGTGCGCGCAGACCGGCGCCCACTGCCGCGTGCGCTGCCCAGCCTCGGCACGGCACATGCACGGCCTGCCCCAGGCCAGGGAGCCAGCCCCCAGGGTCTCGGTCAACTCCTCATAGTCACACCAAGGCTACAGTCTGTGCCCGCGGGCGCGGCGGCCGGGGCTCCCGAGCGCCTCCAGCCCCTCGGCTCCTCTCATCCATGCAACTTCGGGGCCGAGGGCCGAGGCGAGGGGCAAGTCCCTCGACCTTGCAGCGCGCAGCGGTCAGGAGGGCGCAGGCACACAGCGAGGGCTCTGGGGCGGCGGCGGCGGCAGCGGCGCACAGGGACGGGCACATGCGGTGCAAGCAGCACGGGACGCAGGGCGAGTGGAGCTTTTACTTGTTTCCCCCCAGCAGTCCCGGAACAAGCACACCATGGCCCCGGCCCTCGGCGCTCGGCGGCTCGTGGCGGGTGGCAGAGGGCCGAGCGGGAGCCTGGGCCGGCGCAGGGGTCAGGCCGGGCATTGCATTCGCCCGGCTGCACGGCCGTCCCCGGCTAGCGTCTGGTGGTCAGGGCGCTGTCTCCAGAGCTGCCTTCCTGGGCTGGGCTGGCTCTCGGGGGCTGGGCGGTCATTTTCCCCTTCCGACAGCGGCCTGGCCCCGACTCCCCTGCCCGCTCAGGTGGAAAGCAGGCAGGCAGATTCAGCTCTTGGCTACAGAAGACAAAACCCAAGCAGATGAGAGAGAGAAAAAGGAAGCGGTCCTCCGGCAGCTGAGCGGGGGCACTTAAGTCTGGGCACGTTTCGCGCGGCTCTTTGGCTGAGTAATAAAGACACCAGTGTTCCCGGGGTCTCCGGACGGTGAGGGCTCCTCCACGGTGAGCAGGGGAGGGAGGACATTTATGTGCCGAGCTCCCCTTGCTGAGCCAGGGTGCGGATGGCGGTAGCGCAGGGAGGACCAAGTTCAGCCCTTCCTGGCAGCTGAGCGGCCCGAGCGGCGAGACTTAACCCCGCCTGCTCCTCTGGTTCTCCCGGGCAAGGACAGGTAAAGAGGAGCGAGGCGCGAGCAGGGAGGAGCAGCAGCAACTACAGAACATCACCTCCGGCGAACTCTCACTCGGTCAAAGTCACGCTGTCGTTCCCGTTTCCGGGCGCGCTCTGCCCTTCAGGGCAGGACAAGGCCAACTTGCGGGGTTTTCTAAAAGAGCAGGTGACCAACTGTGGCAGCGTCCACCCCCATCCTCTGTCCTCCGCAGACCCGATGGCCGATGGCAGTAGGGTGCGGCAGCTCTCCGAGACGCTGAGCCTGGGCTCCCCTGCCCTTGAACGGGCAAGTCCGCTCCAGGGACCTAGGCGGCAGGCTCGTGGATGCCCGTGGATTCCAGCGGCCCCCGCTGCCGATTCATTCCTGCTTGTAATCCCCCAGCCGGGCGGCAAGGTCCTGCCGCCGGCCGGCAGATGTGAGCGCCTACAGGACCGCAACGGAATGCTTTGTCTAAAGGCTCCTGGGCTCCACGCTGCCTGCTGCCCGCTCCACAGCCCTGGCTGGCTCTCACAGCGCCTGGCCCTCCCCCTCCTCCCCCGCCCTCCCCCTTCTACGCTCGGGAAAATACATCAGGGATCGGACATCGGAGCAGAAGCTGCTGATGCCGCTGAGGGAGGAGACGGCAGCCCAGGGTGAGATGACAGATTTCCCGATGTGAGCGACACAGGCGCAGACGTGGGGGGGACGGCAGTACTTCACCTCCCGCTCAAGGGGCCGGGAACCACTTCTCAGGGGGAAGAGAGAGGGGTCCACAGCCAGGAGAAGGGACAAGGGGTAACACGGCCCCCGGGTAAGTGACCCCCAACCCCCTTCAGGCAGGACGGTGCCTCTCGTCACAGAAACAGGACGTCGGTGAGGCCGCTGCACCCAGGCCGCCCAGGTGAGCGCACGATGTGACAGGACAGGCACCCTGCAGCCTGCGCAAGCCCCCGAGGAGCACGCCCAGAGCCGGCCAGGCAGGAAGACAGCGAGGAGCAGGAATGGCAAGGGGAGGCAGGCCCGGACCCGAGCATTCCCAGGGAGGGACAAAGAAGGCCACACGTGTCCAGGGGCACGCTGGGAGGCACCTGGGCCCCAACCAGCGGTAAACAGTGCCGGCAAAGAAGGGGCTTTGTGACCAGGGGCAAGGCTGCAGAAGGACCCCACATTGAACAGCGACTTGACAGGGCAGTGCCTGGCTTCAGCAAGGGAAAGCCCGGCGGTTCTCTTCCCGCCTGAGCAGGCTTTGTTAACGAGGCCAGAGAGGCCTGGGCCGGAGGGTTGGGGGAGGCGCCCCTGGACTCCCGCGGCTCGGAGGGAATGCGTTAGTTGTAAAACAAGTCTGGTTGCAGTGCTGCTAGCCAGGCCTGCGGCCCCAGTGCTGGGGGCTGTCCTGCAGGGGAGACCCTCTGCAAAGCTGGGTGCTCTGAGCAGCCGGGCGTGTGGCTCACGACTGCCCGATGTCACAGCCCAGGCCTCTGCTCCCCAGTCCTGCATCACAAGGACGCTGAACCTCGATACCGACCATTCACAAGAAGCAGTGCTGCTCTGCTCGGGTGTGAGTGGAAGCGCTTGGGCCCCGTGGGAGTCCTCGGGAGACCTGAGCCAGCCTCTCCGATTCATTCACACAGGCGGGCTCTGCGGCGGGGCTGTGGGCCCTCTGCTCAGATGGCCCCTCACACACCTGCTCCCTACTTCCCTAAGCCGGGTTTCGAGGTGGCTCAGAACCCCAAGACTGTCTGTACGCTGGGTCCAGATACCTTGCGTACAGACAGAATACCTCTCACAGCTCCTGGGGGCTCAGAAAGGCGTGACCTGGTGGGTGGATCAGACGGCAAGGGAGGGCTCCACACCAAGCCCCGAGGACCACGATCCCGACTGACTGAGCCCAAGAGGCAGTGGTCTCGTGTGACCTGGCACTCCTGGCACACGAGGTGACTTTTTTTTTTTTGTGGTACTGGGAATTGAACCCAGGGGTGTTCTACTTCTGAGCTATACCCCGGTCCTATTTTATTTTTATTCTGAAACACAGTCTCACTGGGTTGGTGAGAGTCTCACTACTTGCTGAAACTGTCCTCAGACCTGCGATCCTCTCGTCCCAGCCTCCCAAGTACTGGAAGACAGATGTGCGCCACCACGCCCGGCTCGCAGGTGACTTGTGATGTGCCCCCTGGACACCCAGGGGCACCGGAGAGCAGCGGAGGCTCTTGGTCCCCTCCCTGTACCCACGGCACGGCTTTGCAAGTGGCACGGGCGCGGTCTCAGTCCCCACACATAATTCCTTGGAAAAGCCTGGAACCCAGGGCAGAATGAGACACGGCCGGGCCGGAGCGGGAGCAGCTGCCTGGAAACCGACCCGCACGCCCTTAGCCAGAAGAGCCGGCTCTGCGGCTGCAGCACGACCCGAGCCCCACAAAGACGCCAAACCCGGTTCAGTCCCGGTGCAAGACCAGATGAGGTGGCTGAGGAGCTCTGGAGCCAAGACTGAGAAACGGGAGACAGGCCGGAGGAGCGGACGCCCCCGTTCTCCAGGCGTCTGGGTGTGAGTCGCGGATTCACGGGCAAACGTGGCCCCCACCATCACCGATGGCCTTTCGCTCGAGCAGTTACGCACGAGGTCAGTACTATTCCCAATGTGACAGGTGGGGCCCGGGGCTCCTGGCCTTAGGAGGCTTGCCAAGACGCCTACGGATCTAGAGCTGAGATCTGAACCCAGGGCTGAGTCTCCAGGCCCCGGGCTCTCCTGACAAGGGCCGAAGCCTTGGCACACCCAACCCCCGGCCCCGCTGGGGCACAGGCTGCCAGGCCAGTCCTGGACAAAGCCTGGTCAGCGAGCCGGGCGTCCCAGGCCTCGTGCTCTTCCCGGGCTAGTTGACCCCGAGTGCCCTGAGGCCAAGGGCTGTGCAGAGGCCGGGGGAGGGGGCCAGAGCAGCTCTTGGAGACACTTTACAAATATCTCAGCTGGGTGTGGTGGTGCACGCTTGGGAGGCTGAGACAGGAGGATTGCAGGTTTGAGGCCAGCCTCAGCTACTTAATGAGAGCCGGTTTTAAAATAAAAATTAAAACAGGGCTGGGGCGTAGCTCAAAGGTAGAATGCCCCTGGGTTCAATCCCCAGCATCACACACATGCACGAAAAGGTAGCCTCAAATTCAATTCTCACGAGCCCTTCCCTCTGAGGCTCAGCTTTGTCCCTGGCGGTGCCAGCACGGCTCGCTGTCCCGTTGTGGGGACTCAGGATGGCAAGAGCCGGCTGGGGTCCGAGGCTGCTCACCGCCCCCTTAACAAGGGGGCATTGGAGGGAAAACCTGAGCTCAAAGAGCCAGAGGCGGGGTCCCTGGGGAAGCGGCGGCGGGCACCGTACCTGAGATCTTCTGCTGTTCCTGAGAAAAGTCTATCCCTTCTCCGATGGAGCTCATGATTTTTTCGATCTGAAACGGAGGAAGAGGAACAAAGGAGAGGCGGTCAGGCTTGGGTCCACTCGGCCAGCACGCCGTCACGCCGTGCGGGCTGCCCTCCATCGCCAGGGCTGGCACTGACCTGCGAGGTCTCAGACCCTCCGCTGCTCGGGCCCAGCAAGGCCGCCCCCCGGCTGCCTGTGCACGAGACGAGACGACAGCCTGGCTCAGCCGCCGGGGAAGCGGGGGAGCCGCCCTTGCTGGGCATCTGTGTGCCACGGCAGCCCCGGCAGAGACGGGGGAGAGGGCGCGACGGCAGGCCAGGCCTGGCACGATCTGCTGCTCACACTAGAATTTAAATTCCCTGAGACCGTGCCAGCTTCGTCCCCTTCGACACCCCAAGAGCCCAGAGCCGCACCTAGCAAGCCGGGAGCGTGCAACAGATAACTGATGCTGCGTGACCGCCAGCCTGACGTGTGGACGGGGTCTGGAGCCGAGCTCGGCAGAGCACCGGCACGCAGGCCCTCCTGGAAGCCAAGGAGGCAGGCACGTAGCCGGATGGAAGCCCTTTTGCTGCCTGGACACCAGTAGCCATGGGCGGAGGGAAGGAGGGCCAGACCCTCGCCCTTCCTCGAGACCACAGCAGACAGCTCGACTCGAAGCATCCATGGCCCCCGGGCGCCACCCCCTGCATGGGCCACCTGCTCCAGCCATCTGGCTTCGGCCACCGTAGGCCAGATCCAAGCCCCCGCCCCAGGGAACCTGGCCAGGGGCAGGGCCAGACAGAGGAGCGGCTGCCTTCTCGGCCTCCCCTCCTCCTCCTGGGGCTGCAGTGCCGAGATGAGCTCATTCAGTGCTTCTTCCAAAGAAACCAAGGGAGGACCTTTTGTACCAGGCCCTGCATGCTCTTCCTTTAAGTGCAAGTGAGGAGCCTGGCTCTGACAATCAGGAAAACAACTCTCAGCCAGTCGCCCGCTGGCAGACAAAGAGGCTCATCTGACACCCGGTGGCAGAGCGGACACCGGCAGCACCTCTCCCCGCAGCCGGGGTCTCCAGCCGCGGACGTGACCGCCTCGGCGGCACCTGGCCGTGTGGAGCATCTGGCTAGAGATCTAGCCTGCAGTAGTTACTCAATAAAAAATAGGCTTGTTCCCCACTCCCTC
The DNA here is from genome assembly GCA_004027655.1 of Graphiurus murinus. NCBI lineage: Eukaryota > Metazoa > Chordata > Mammalia > Rodentia > Gliridae > Graphiurus > Graphiurus murinus. The sequence goes on along the minus strand of PVLC010002147.1, from coordinate 83,464 downwards.
CTGCTGTCCTGCGAGGGCTCCAGCCTACTTAAATCTAGTTTTCTTCTTTTCTTTTTTGATATTAGGAATTAACCCCAGGGGCATTTTACCTCCAAGCTAAATCCCCAGTCCTTTTTTAAATTTTGAAACAGAGTCTCAGCTGGGTATGGTGATGAATGCCTGTAATCCCAGTACTTGAGAGCCTGAGATAGGAGGATCGCAGGTTTGAGGACAGCCTTAGCAATATAGCAATACTCTCAGCAACCTAGTGAGACCCTGTTTCAAAGTAAAAACATAAAAATGGTCTGGGGGTGTGGCTTGCAGGTAGAATGCCCCTGGAGGTTCAATCCCTGGTAGCTACACACACACACAGAAACAGGGTCTTGCTAAGTTGCCGAGACTGGCCTTGAACCTGAGATCTTCCTGTCTCAGCCTTTCAAGTACTGGGATTACAGGCTTGAGCCACCACTCCTGGCTAGTTATACCTCATTTTTAAGTTTCAAAAATATTTTTGCTTATACTTGTTATTCAAACTTTAAAAGATTATTCAGGCCAGGCACAGTGGTGCATGCTTGTAATCCCAGTACTTGGGAGGCTGAGATGAGAGGATAGCAGGTTCACAGTCAGCCTCAGCAACTTTATATCCTCAACAACTCGGTGAGACCTTGTTTCAAAATAAAATAGGGCAGGGGAGGGGATGTAACTCAGAGAGAGAACGCTCCTGGGTTCAATTCCCATTTCTGCAAAAAAACCCAAAAACAAACAAACAAAAATACTTGGAGAACAATCTTCCTTCTCCCCTGCCTGCTGGCTGCCTAGTTGTCTCTGAAGGCAACCAGTGTAACTGGTTTCTCGTGTGTTCTTCTAAATCCATTCTAAGCAAACGGAGGCCAGCACCGGCGCATATGCAACACACCCACAGCAGAGACACCCCACACATGCGCTCCGCATCTTGCTTTTCCTGTTTAATGATGAATCTCGGAGTTCTTTCCACAGTTCATAAACACTGTGCGTGTATGTGTGTGTGGTCCTGGAGACGGAACCCGGGGCATTCTACCTCCCAGCTACACCCCCAGCCCGGTTTTATTTCTTATTTGCAAATAAGGTCTCGCTAGGTTGCTGAAAGCCTAAGTTTCGGACGCTGGCTCCAAACCTGCGATCCTCCTGTCTAAGCCTCTCAAGTACTGAAATTACAAGTGTGTGCCACCATGCCCGGCTCTCATAAAAACTTTTCTTTTCCAAATGGATGAGCTACAACATCAACGTATGGCTGTGTAATTGCTTGAACTAGTCCCCTGATGGATACGTGGTACTTTCCAATCTTCTCGTTCTATACAGCACCCGGCTGCTTACCATGAAGCACTATGATAAACGCTGTGTACACGTCTTGTACACGTGCAAATCGATCCACGGATAAGTCCTGTGCATTTCTTGAGAGTCCTCCAGACGCCGCTCTGGCAGAGTAGGAGCAGGCTGTGCAACCCCGGCTCCAGTGTGCCTCGCTTCACGAGGGCCTTCGGACATGGGGTCCTTGTAACGCATGCATTCAGCTCACCCGATCTGCAGAAAGCACCTACTCGTAACCCTGGTCTTTTAACAGATTTGCACCTGTTCTGCGGCTTCCACACAGCGGTACCCGTTCTTCCCCGGAGCGTGGGGACACTCCAAGACAGCTCTTCTCCTCTAGGTCCCTCGAGGCACTAAATGACACTTTGGGGTCAGTTCTCAGAGCCTGGGTTACCCAGCAGATCCCCGAAGCCTTGAGACTGGGCAGGGAGCAGGCGCTTATCTGTGATTGGCCTTCTTTTTCCTGTTCTGTAACATTTATAGGAAAAAAGTAGGGTGCTCAAGGTAAGGGGACTCTTCCTACGATGATTGGGGGCGCTGTTACTCCTGGACTGGCTCCACCAGCCCTCAGGGTCCTCCAACTGTGCACCAACCGTGCACCCGGAGGCTGGAGTCACATGCACCCCACGGCAGGAGTCACATGTACCCCAAGGCCGGAGTCAAATGCACCCCGAGGCCAGAGTCAAATGCACCCCGAGGCCAGAGTCAAATGCACCCCACAGCAGGAGTCAAATGCACCCCACAGCAGGAGTCAAATGCACCCCACGGAAGGAGTCAAACGCACCCTGAGGCCGGAGTCACATGCACTTTTTTTTTTTTGCCATTTCCTTTGGACTTGGCACAGAGCAAATAAGCAACCCACTTGATGAATGAACGAATGGAGAGTCAGTGAATGAGCAGCTTCTGTGGACCAGAAATGAAAATGCTGTCTTCTGAGGACATGCAGAGGGCCCAGAGTGGAAGGAGCTGACTGGGGGATGGGGGGGTGCTCCAAGGTACCCTTTGGAATAACCACTGGCACCCAGGGCCCGCAGGCTGCCAGGCACCACCCTCGGTTGCTCGCCCAAAGCGTCTGCCATGCCAGAGGGCTTTCTGAAGTCACGGTGACTCCTCTGCTGCTCCCTCCCGCTGCCCACTACACAGGCCAGCAGAGGCCGGCTCCCGGGCCGACCGTCAGCGGACACGAGGGGCTCGACGGCAGCCAGCCGGGGTGCGAAGGAGCGCCATCAAGAGGATTTCACCCAGAGCAGGATGTGCAATCGCTCTTCTGTGAACTGCCACAGCCGGGGCAGGCCAAGAAGATTCTAGTTTGCAGAACACTGAGGCTACCGGGCCATCTGAAAGCTTATAACCCAGGGTTCCGTGCGGGCAGAGGGGCCCGGTCCCCGCCCTGGCACCACAACAGTGCTTCCCAGGATCACCGGCCAGGCTGAAACCTCAGCCTGAGCTACGGAGACAGTGAAGAGCTGGCACTCAGCTCCCGCCCCACCCTGGTGGCCCAGAACCGGCAGGGAGAGGTCATGACTGCTTCAGTCTACCAAAGAGGCCCGAAGGCGCCGAGACAGCAGCTCGTCCTGCTCTCGCAGTGGGCGCAGCCGGGTACAGAGGCCGGACCAGCACGCATCTCACGGGGCGGCTTTCCCAGACACTCTGCTTCCCGGGGAAGAGGCGGCAGGCGGAATGTGACGGAGGGCACACCTCGAGGTTTCTGTCTTTTTCTGTTGCTTGGAAAAGTGATCTTTTTGGAGAAACAGATGTGCTTTAATATTGCACTTCTCATGAACATGATAGAAAATACATGTGTGTTGGTAAGCTAAGGCCCTGAGAGTTATCACCATGGTGGGCTGCTTTTTTTTTTTTGTACTAGAGATTGAACCCAGAGGCATTCTACTTCTGATATACAACATCAATCAGCCCTTTTGGTTTTTTTATTTTGAAATAGGGTCTCACTAAGTTGCTGAGGCTGGCTGTGAACCTGCGATCCTCCCGTCTCAGCCTCCCAAATCCTGGGATTACAGGTGTGTGCCACCATGCCTGGCTACAGTGAATTCTTACATTTAAAAAACGCTTGAAAACGTTCCATTTCCCAAAACCACTGAGGATGAGTCTGTTTGGACTTTTTTCCCCTACTAGGGCTGCATAAAACATATTCTCCATATGGCTGAAAATAAAACCAAGAACAAACTCTAGAGACACTGCTGCCTGTGCCAGCTGACATCTGCTTGTGGAGCCCACAGGGTCGGAGGTGACCGGTCCACACGGAGGCCTCCATCCCCCACCGCCAGCTGCTGGGCCACTCAGAGGACACAAGTCTTTCCAATGAACTTGAGAGTGAGGAGAAAGCTTGCCTAAGTTCTGATGAGTCTCCTGTGTGCCAGGAAGTCCCCAGAGAGCAGGGGACAGTAGTTCCTGTGCAGCCTGGCTGCGCGCCCCAGGGCTGTATTCAAGGGTCTCTCATTAGGGACCAAATATCAGGACCATAGGCCAGGTGTGGTGGCTCACACCTGTAATCCTAGTACTTGGGAAACTGAGACAGGAGGATTGCAGGTTCAAGGACAGCCTCAGCTACTTAGTGAGGCCCTCCACAACTTAGTGAGAGCCTGTTTCAAAATAAAAATAAAATAGGGCTGGGGGTGTAGCTCAGAAGTAGAATGCCCCTGGGTTGCATCCCCAGCACCACACTAAAAAATAAAAATAAATAAAAATGAAAAGGTGGCTGGGTATATCCAAGGCGACTCTGCTGCAATCACCAGCAATCCAGGTGGCCGGACACGCCACCCCGCTCCCCAGCTGGGACGCTGGCCTGTCTTCTGGCCTGTCCCACGGAGCTGGAGACGCCTCCCCGCTCCTCCACCCCATGCTGGTTGCTCTACCGGCCCAGAAGCACGCAGCCTTGAGCCCAACTGTTTCAGCGGCGTGTCCCAGAGACGCTAAGAAAGGACGGAGCGCCCTCGTTTTTAGATGCCACCTGTCACCTGGTACAGAGCTGGCACACTGGGAGGTGTTCGGTGACAAACAGTGACCGTGACTTGTTAAATGCTCTTGGCAGGCAGTCACCAACATTGAGGGGAAAGGTGGGGCCAGCTCTCGCTCCTGGGTCAGTCTGAACCCCCAGGCCCCCTCCCTCCTCCGCCTGACGTCCCCCCACTCCCTTCCTGCAAAGTCTGCTCACTGCCAGGCAGAGGCGGTGCCCACCATCCCAGGGAAGAGCCTGAAGCCCCGTCCAAGGGCAGGCCGGCTCCACCCGGGTGCTGGGGGGCACTAAGTGGCCGCCCACTGGGCCACATGGCTGAGCGTGGACGTTGCTCCCGTCCCTAGGAGCACAAGGGCTGAGGACTGAGCACCAACCTCCCCACCTCACTGCTCGACAGCCGAGGGGACCCTACGGCCTGCTGACAGCTGAGACCGCCTCGGAATTCAGCACCAGCTGTCTTCCACCCGCAGCCTCTCAGCCGTGCCCGGGCTTTGGTTCCCCATTGGAAAAAGGGTCACCGGCCAGGGCCCGGGTTATTTTCTTCCTTCTCCTCTCAGACTGAATTGCACAAGACCTCAGCAAAGACAAAGATGGATTGGAGTAAATGATTTGTCCTGATTTTCTAACCTTGTCAACTGCTTTTAGGAGAGGGAGGCAGGAGGGGAGAGACTCGTGGGAATGAATGAAGCCGTTCCCAGGCAGGGCCCAGGGGCTCCGCCAGCCTGCACTCCTCCAACAGCTGCCCCGGCCCAGCCCGCGCGTTCACTGTCGTGCCCTCCCACTCGAGTCCCCTTCCCTGGCCACCTGCCTTCCCAAGCTCCCCTCTTCTTCTGGGCTTAGAGTACGCCAGGCCAGGCTGGTGGAGAGAGACCCTGGGCACTGAGCTCCTGGCCCCCGGACCCCAGCAAAGCCTCCCAGCCCTTCTGACCTGGTTTTTATCCCCCGGCTTCCTGATACTGGCTCCCTCTCCCCCACACCACCTCACACCCCACGCAGAGGTCAAGGTCAGAGCTTAACAAAAGTGCTGGGTAGGAGGGGAGGGGAAGGGAGGGGGGAGGGCGTGGAGCCATGGCTGCGCTCCACTCGATCCCAACGCAAGCCCCGGGAACCTGCGGAGCAGGAGGAGAGTGGGGAGCCCCGATTCCAACGGGCTGCACAAGCCTGCCACACTGCTCTGGGTTACGTGCCAGGTACTGGCTTTGCTAAGTGGGACACGAACCTAAAGATTAATGAGGATGATGCATCCGGTCCTAGTCCAGCTTCCCCACTCTCCACCCGGGAGCTGGGCGGGGGCCAGAACACTGGCCAACCTGCTCCGGGTCCTTCCTACCCACCCGTGACCTCTAAGCAACCTTCCCTCTGTCCAGTTCTTTCCAAATCTGAATTTCATTACAGAACGCCGCGCCCTTAGTCTGGCCCCACAGCAGAGAAATGGCCCTGAGTTTCCGCCCAGACCCAACTTTCTCAGCCCTGCGGCCAGGGTAGGGGTGCTGCCCCTGTCAGCTCCTCAGATGCTACAGGGGTACGCCTGCTTGTAACCAGGGCAGTCAGAGCCCCGGAGGATATACCGAAGACCCGAAACACACACGGAATACGCTAGTACAAATCCGAGGTCGGTAGTCACCAGCGCCCCGGGGCTTCCCGCAGCCCCCTCCCCACCACCTGTGAAACAGGAGGGGGCTGCAGAGATGGCGTCCACAGCGTGCCCTCGTATCACTTCAAGGCACTGTGTCTTTCAGATCTTACAAAAAGGGAGCACACACCGCCCTGACTGCAGAGCAGGCCAAACTCCCGACAACAAAAAACACGAGAGCAGGTGCCAGGAGAGGGGGCGGGGGAGCCGTGGGTCAGACTGGCTGGGAGGGGCAGGAAGGAGCTTTCTGGGGTGACAGTAATGCTCTGCATCTTGGTGGGAATGGAACTGGGATTACACCAATGTACAAATTTGTCAAGACGCATGGAATACAGCCGGACGCGGTGGCACACCGCATGCTTGTGATCCCACTACTTGGGAGGCTGAGACAGGAGGATCACAGGCTTGGGGCCAGCCTCAGTAACTTAGTGAGGCCCTCTGCAACTTAGTGAGACCCTGCTTCAAAATAAAGAATAACAGGACTAGGGGTGCAGTGCAGAGGTAGAATGCTGCTGGATTCCATCCCCAGTACCGTAAATAAAATACAATAAAAAATTAAAAAAAAAATAAATAAAATAAAATAGGAAGCCGGGCGTGGTGGCGCATGCTTGTAATCCCAGCATTCGGGAGGCTGAGACCGGAGGATCCGGGTTCGCGGCCAGCCTCAGCTACCTAGTGAGGCACTCCGCAACTTAGTGAGACCCTGTTTCAAAATAAAGAATAAAAATAGGGCTGGGGGTGTAGCTCGGAGGTAGAATGCCCCTGAGTTCAATTCCCAGTACCGCAAAAAAAAAAATAAATAAATAAATAAATAAATAAAATAAAATAAAATAGGGCTGGGGGTGTAGCTTGGAGGTAGAATGTCCCTAAATTCAATCCCAACACTATAAAAAAAAAAAAAAGGAAGGAAGGAAGAAAGAAAACTCATGGGATGGCAGATATGATTTACACACTTGCTTGTATAAATTTACTCCCTTTGCCCATCCCCCAAACTATAACCAAGTATTGAATTCTAACTAATACCTACTTAAAACAAAAAAGCAGCTGGGCATGGTGGCGCATGCTTGTAATCCCAATACTTAGGAAGCTGAGACAGGAGGATCCGGATCCGGGTTCGCAGCCAGCCTCAGCTACTTATTGAGGCCCTCCACAACTTAGAGAGACCCTGTTTCAAAATAAAGAATAAAAAATAGGGCTGGGGGTGTATCTTGGAGGTAGAATGCACCTGGGTTCAATCCCTAGTACCGCAAAGAAAAAAAAAAAAAGCCAAGTATGCCTGTAATCCCAGTACTTAGAAGGCTGAGACAGGAGAGCGCAAGTTTGAGCCCAGTTGCAGCAACTTAGCAAGACCCCGTTTCAAAAAACTCAAGAAGCCAGGGCATGGTGGTGCACGCTTGTAATCCCAGTATTTTGAAGGCTGAGACAGGAGGATTGTGGGTTTGTGGCCAGCCTTAGCTACTTAGCGAGGCTCTCCGAAACTTAGTGAGACCTTGTTTCAAAATAAAGAATAAAAAATAGGGCTAGGGGTGTAGCTCGGAGGTAGAATGCTACTGGGTTCAATCCCCAGTACCGCAAAAAAAAAAAACTCAATAAATTTTAAGAATGGGGCTGGAGATGTAGCTCAGCAGAGGGAGAAAGTCTCCCGTTCAGTCCCCAGGTGTGAGAGTGGTCTCTGGGTTTTGAACGGAGTGGTAATGAGCAGTTAACTTGCAAAGCCCCAAGGCAGAGCCCTGCGCCATGCTGAAAGGCCAGGGGACTTGTAGCTCCTTCACCCTTCAATGGTGTCTTCCCGGAAGACCAGGCAGCCTCGCTGCTAGAGGCAGAGGGTGAGACCTCCCCCCACCCAACGCGGCGCCTGTCTGTCCCCTGGCAGGGAGAGCCAGTCCCTGCCGGCTCAGGGGTCTCAGCAGGAGGTACTGAGGAGTCTTAGAAAAACAGGGTTGCGCCTAATCATCATTACTTCTCCGTAACCCCCAGGCTGACGCAAGCCTCCCTTCCACTGGAAACGTCTGCGGGCCTTGTAAAACACAGATGCCAGGCGAGGAGTCCACATAAGGCACCGCCTCGCTCGCGCACTTCGCCGTCAGCCAGGGGCTGAGCCGGGGTTCACGTTCATCCCATTCCAAAACAAACAGAATCCTACCTAGAAAACAAGCTAATCAAAACCGAGGTCCCGTTTTGTTTTGTTTTGCTTTCACAAAGATAAACCAGAGGGAAAGGGCTTCCTCTGGCAGAACATGTTTAGAACGTGCTGTGTGAACAATGGCTCACTTCCTGGACACTCAGCTGGAGCTGGCTTCTCCATTCTGAACAAAATGTTTCAGGTGAGGGGGGGACGCCTTTCTGCCAGGAGCAGAACCGGGAGCATCTGAGACAATCCCAAATCGAGCAGGGGGAGCCCGGTCTCCACGGAGGCAGGAGCGGAGGCTGAGGGCTGCAGGCCAGGCGCTCTGGCTGGCAGCCGGTGAAAGGCTGCACCTGGCGGAGGGTTCTGCAGCGTCGGCACGCTGTGCACCGGACACCTGTGCTCTGGAAGGCCAGCCTGGTTACCTGTCACAAGGTCAGCGCCCACCTGCCCCACTGACCTGCCGGGGAGCTGGCTGCTCAGGTGTGACATACCAAATGGGGACCGTGGTCACGGCCATGGCCTCCTGCCCCCACCCACCGAGGGTCAGGCTTACCGAGATGCAGCTGGTGATGGGCCGGACGTGGGGGTGCACACCCGTGACGCCAGCGACTCCGAGGCTGAGGCAGAAGGATTGAGAGTTCAGGGCCAGCCTGAGCAACTTGGCCAGGCCCTGTCTCAAAGTAAGATTCAAAACAAAAGGGGGAGCCGGGCGTGGTGGTGCACGCTTGAAATCCCAGCATTCGGGAGGCTGAGACCGGAGGATCCGGGTTCGCGGCCAGCCTCAGCTACCTAGTGAGACACTCTGCAACTTAGTGAGACTCAGTTTCAAAATAAATAAAAAATAGGGCTGGTGGTGTAGCTCGGAGGTAGAATGCCCCCGAGTTCAACCCCCAGTACCGAAAAAAAAAGGCGGGGGGAGCCAGGTGTGGTGGTGCATACTTGTAATCCCAGTACTTGGGAGGCTGAAAGAGGAGGATCCAGGTTTTCAGCCAGCCTCAGCTACTTAGTGAGGCCCTGTGCAACTTAGTGAGACCCTGTTTCAAAATAAAGAATAAGAAACAGGACTGGGGGTATAGCTCGGAGGTAGAATGCCCCTGGGTTCTGCAAATCCTCAGTAACTGCAACAAAAAGGGGGGGGGGCATGGGGTTGGGGATGTAGCTCAGTGGTCAAGCACTGGCCTAGCACGTACGAAGCCCAGTACGAGGCTCCAGTGCCAAGTAAACAAAACACCAAAAACCTGCTGATGATGGTTATACTTGTTGATAAAAGAGGAAATTTAATTAAACATTGCAAAAGTGACAAGACCAGCGCAGAAAGCCACTTCTGTGACAACAAAGTTGCAACTTCAAACAGACAAGATCGTGGGGTCGGTTCTCAAACTGTGCTCTTGAATTAAGTGTAACTGGAGAAATAAGCTTAAGAAATTCCAAGAGAATTGCTATACTCAGATTGCTTCACCAGGGGCGGAATTCTGGCTTTACTTTTAAGAACGTCAAACTGGGAATTTATTTTAGTCAATGGCGCATTGTGGATGTAGCTCGTGTAATAAAAAGAGAGAACTCTGAGTGAGCCGATCCGCGCTGAAAGAAAAGGCCCTCGCTCCACATGAAAGCCTGGCACCCATCTATCACTCGAGGTTAAATTAATGTCTGTCCTCCTTTTAAAAACGACTTCCTCCTTTTAACAGGGTTTTGTAATTAACCCAACAGCCCCTCTCCCAAGTGGCCGTGCACAAGGCCCCACAGGACAAGGTCACGTGGAAAGTGGGGGAGGCAGGCAGCAGTATCTCCTAAACAAAATATCGCGGTTAATCAATGCACAGCTGTCCCCTGCAGTGACACTCCCCCCCACACACACGGATTGAGCCCAGGGACATTCTATCTGTAGGATGCACCCCCAGCCCTTTTTATTTTTTATTTTGAACGGAGGGGCTCACTAAATTGCTGAAGCTGGCCTCGAACCCGTGATCCTCGTGTCTCAGCCTCCCAAGTACTGGGATTCCAAGGCTGCACCAGCATGCCTGGCCCCCTGCAGCGATTCTCAAAGCACCTTGGAATAAGCCTTACCTCGAGACGCGAAGCCCTGTCTGCTGCTCTTTCCTAAGCAGTCTCTCAACTGAGGGCTGGAGACTGACCCCAGGTGACTCCCAGATTCCTTTCGGCCCCTCCTCTTCCTCATGGAAGATCCCGCTTGAACAATGGCTCTCGCTGGGTCCAGGGCCGCCCGCCGGGGCCCGAGTTCTGTCAACACCAGGATACCTGGAGCAAGGCTAACCTCCACGGCTCTGCCCATAACCTCCCGTTCATACAGCGGGAAGAGCACAGGGACAGGTGCTCTAGTTAACTAAGCCCCTTTCTCCTCATGAACTCTGGCAGCCCCACCCCCACCCCGCAGGGCCCGGAAGCAGAAGCAACTGTCCGTCCTCCAGGCCTTACAGAGACACAATTACAGGTGTGTTCTGAAGCTCCAGCGCACCCAAGACCATGCAAAAGAAAATGGCTGAGCCAGAGATTAGTCTGTGTCCAGCCCCCCCTCCCACCCCAGCAGGGAGTACACAGCAATTACAGGAAGTCGGGCATGGCGGTGCACACTTGTATTCCCAGTACTTGGGAGGTCGAAACAGGAGGATCACAGGTTTGAGGACAGCCTCAGCAAGTAGTGAGACTCTCATCAACCTAGTGAGACTCTGTTTCAAAATAAAAATAAAAACAGAACTGGGGGTGTAGCTCAGAGGTAGAATGCCCCTGGGTTGAATCCCTAGCACCAAGAAAAAAATTACAGAAATGGCATCTATCCCTCCCCGCCACACACACACACACACTCTTGGAGGAAAGGCTCGTGGTGGTGACAGGTCCATGGAAGGTGATTATTTCCAGGAGAGAGCTCAGGTGTGGGGACAGGAGAGCACGCGTGGCACCTGATTCCGGCTGCGCCTGGGGGACTCGAGCCCGAGCCTCCCCTGCAGACCCCCGTCCTCACCTGCACCGCAGGGCCAGCTCAAGTCACCTGCTCTCTTCCCACGTGGCTTTTGCCTCGTCTGTCCCTTTGGCCAAACACAAAACCTACTTAAGCCCCATCTGTGGACAGGGGTGCCCACACCTCCTCACAGCGCCGGGGACACGGTGCGACAGCTGGGGGGAGTGGGGCACAGGCAAGCGCCCGCCTGCCCGTGGTGCCCGCACACACTGACCGTATCAGAGGCTCTTGCCGTGGAAATCGCCCAGCAGAGGCGGCAGCTGAGCGTGCCACGGCGGACACACTCACACACTCACTGCGAAGGGCCTGGTTCCCGTCCTCTGAGCCGAGCACACTCGTTAGCTCTCTTTGTAAACCCCCCCCCCCCATTGCTCTTCTCAGCAGCCCTGGATGGGCTTAATCAACACCCAGGAGAAAAACACACCAAGCGCTTTTACAGTGGTTACACCTGGGCGTGGTGGTGCACACCTGTGATCCTGGGAGGCTTGAGCACAGGAGGATTGCAGGTTTGAGGCCAGTCTCAGCAACTTAGCTACACCTCCAGCCCTATTTTATTTGGAAACAGGGTCTGGCTAGGTTGACGAGAGTCTCACTACTTGCTGAGGGTGTCCTCAACCTGTGATCTTCCTGTCTCAGTCTCCCAAGTACTGGGATTAGAGGTGTGCGCCTACCACACCCAGCTTTTGTTTTTTGTGGTACCGGGGATTAAACCCAGGGGTGTTCTACCTCTGAGCTATACCCCCAACCTGATTTTATTTTTTTGTTTTTGAAATAGGTTGCTGAGCCTCACTATCTTGAACCTGGTCTTGAACCTGCCATCCTCCTGCCTCAGCCTCCCAAGTCCTGGAATGACAGGCTACTGAGGACAGTCTTAGCAGGAACACGTCCTCTGTCCTCTGTGCAGCCCCACACTCGGTTCCCAAGTGCTGGCGACTGGGCAAGGACTCCTCTTAGAGCAGAGACCCCTGGAGAGCTTGTCGGAACGCTGGCCGCTGCCTGGGCCAGGGTTTCCGATTCGGAAGGCTGGGGAGGAGGGGAGGTTCCCAGCAGAGGCTGCGGGGCTGCGACTGTGCGGTTGAGGGCCACAGCCCGGAAGGAAGCAGAGCAGAGCAGGCAGAACCGCAGGGTCAACTCGCCAGCCAGTGCCGGCAGCGCCCGCCACAGGGCGACTGGCCCCTATGCTATTTCAAGACAGCATGTGGAATCTTCCGGCACGCTAGGTCTTCTAGTACTCTAGATCAGATGCCGAACCCCAAACCAGATTTGGTACGTGGGCAGTTGAAGCCAGAAAAGGTAATTAACTCTGTAATGGGAATCCCGGGAGAGCCAGCCTGGCTTGCTCCTGCATTCAACAAGCGAGTACACAGCGCCCCAGCGGTGCCAGCCATGTTGCTAGGCAACAGAGGCTGGGGCGCTGCCGGGGCTGGGGCAACTCTGCGCCGGTCGCATCCTCTGCGGACCTCAGCCGGCCGCCCGTGAAGGAGAACAGTCATGTTTCGGAGCCTCTGGCCCCGGCGCTTCACAAAGAAAAGTGAAGGGTGTGAATGAAAGAACCCCACTGCTCCAACCAGCCAGCCGTGACCCAGAAAGTGGAGCCCCGGCGGCCGTCTTGGCCCTGAGACCCTTCTGGCCGCTCAGAGTCCGTTCCCACTCAGAGAGTGCCCCAATTAAAGGTGCTGCCAAGGTAAGTTAGCGCCCCGCCCCGTGCCAACTGGCGAATGCACACGCACACGCCTGGCGTGAGATCCCCTTTCACAATCGTGCTCCCCGGATTCACTGACACTTAACGACTCCGATTGTCTCACTCTGATGGTGGAGCCAGAGCCCTCCCTGGAGCCGAGGAGGCTGTGATAACCTCCTGGGGGGAGGGGGGCTTAAATGAACCTCACACTACAGCCCTTCTGCTCAGAATGCAAAGCAGGAGGCGGCGGAGGGGCGGGCGGCCACCTGTGAAGGGCATGGCGGAGGACACTCGGGTACTGCTGCGAGCTGCCTTCTCAGGGAACCTGCGGAAGCCGTTCTGTTCTACGTCCCAGATGAAGAACAGGGCCCAGGGCCCACAGGTTGGCGGCAGTGGGACTGAGAAGCGAGACGGGCCGGTCTCCGACTGCCCCAGGCCGGCAACTTCCGGTCAGTCTGTGGCCAGGCCTGGGTCACACGCGTGTACCTCAGCTCTGACGTCCATGTGGCACTCGGGTTAAACAGGTGGACACGAGGTGGATCGAGGAGGGACACCAAGAAGCCGGGGCACAGGTGCGCAGTTCAGTAACCCGGCAAGCCAAGCCAAGTAAAAATAAACTTGTACGTACAAACAAGTAACATTTTCTCAATCTTATAAACAAAGCCTATTCAGAAAACTTTCTGTTGGTCTAACACCTAGAAGCTAAGTAAACACAGTGAAACACCTTAAGACAAGCCCCTAACTCCTACTTTCTATCAGACTGCAGCTCGGAAACCGTCCCACCGCGTTCGCTCAAAGAAGCTACCTAGGAGAAGGAACCTGCCCTTAAGCCCTTCCCCCCGCACCTACCCCAGTGCCTGACACACAGCTGGCAGCTGATAGATACCTGCTGATAGAGGGAAGGGCACGGTCCTCCAGCCTGGTCGGCCTCTGGCACGGGCTGAGAACAGGGCTCCAGGGAGGCCAGCCAGCGTCTGCCCGTTACCCAGGGCGAGGCCGTTCCTAAGCCAACCTGTTCCACCTCCTCACGGGGTAACGAGTCCCAGGGGCTGATTAATACCAGTGTCACCTGCGCGATGTCCTTCGTGTGCTGCGAACACTACGGCAGACGCCAGCAACTCTTTCAGCTCCTGGTACCGGCCCTCTGCCCTTCGGGGACTGTCCCAGGTCCAGTCACGACCCTGGCTGTGGCCCTTTGTGGACTCACTTTCCCAATCTGGTGGCCTCCGACCAAGCTCTCGACAGATGCCCGGTGTTTCATCTCCTTTTCAAGCTCAACACTGAAGAGACGCAGACACCATTCCCTAATTACCTGAAATGTGTCTGGCGATGCAATGATGCTGACCCCAGTAACACCAGCCAGCAAAGGCTGGGAGACAGGTTTTAATGGATGCAACCAAGAGGCGTCGGCTAAGCTGAAGCAAATGAAGGACGCAGCACAAGTGGGGGAGGGCAGGCGTGTGCCCCAGAGACGGCGGCACTGTCCCCAAGCTGGGCCTCGAGGCAGCGATCCTGTCACCTACCCATTGCAGACACTCTGGCTAATGCCAGCAAATGACCCGCAGGTCCGTCCACCTTCCCGATGCCACCTGCTGTGTCCCTGAGTCGGGGCTGGGTGGGGTCAGGGTTGCGGGACAGCTAGTCTGTGCTGGGTTTGACTCCTGAGAGAAAACCAAAATATTCCTATCTAAAGAGAAATCCACCCCCGAGGGCTGCTACACACCTGCGAAGGCCCACTGCAGCGGAGAAAGCACAAGCACCTGGTTCTTTGAAAAGAAAAAGCAAGACCAAGCAGTTAAAGGAGCACCAAGGTCACAAATAAATTCACCTCTAAGAAACTCAGCTCAGAATGGACAACAAAACCAAGCCTGCAGCTGGGTGTGGTGGTGCGCACCTGTAATCTTGCTATTTGGGAGGCTGAGACGGGAGGACCACAGGTTCTGGGCCAGGCCACTAGAGCCCTTTCACGGGTGGTCATCACGGTTCATCTTTACAAGCCGTTAGGCTCCAGAGCCCTCAATGGGCATTTAGAAACAGGAGGCAAGCTGGGCGTGGTGGCGCACGCTTGTAACCTCAGTACTTGGGAGGCTGAGACAGACGGGAGGATCGCAGGTTCGCGGCCAGCCTCAGATACTTAGAGGCCCTCCGCAACTTAGTGAGATCCTATTTCTTTTTTTTTTTTTTTTTTTTTTTTTTTTTTGGCGGTACTGGGGATTGAACTCAGGGGCATTCTACCTCCGAGCTACACCCCCAGCCCCATTTTTTATTCTTTATTTTGAAACCGAGTCTCACTAAGTTGCGGAGTGCCTCACTAGGTAGCTGAAGCTGGCCGCGAACCCGGATCCTCCGGTCTCAGCCTCCCGAATGCTGGGATTACAAGCGTGCGCCACCACGCCCGGCAGTGAGATCCTATTTCAAAGTAAAGAATAAAAAATAGGGCTGGGGTGTAGCTCGGAGGTAGAATGCCCCTGGGTTCAATCCCCAGTACCACCAAAAAAAGAAACAGGAGGCAGTGGTGAAGGGCCGTGGCAGGACACGGATGTCATGTGTCTCTAAAATGTCCCCGTCCCCAGAGCGCTCAGGGTCTGGGTTGCTGGAGACCTTGTTGTGATGGGCACACGTAGGTTTCTTTCTTTCGTCTTCTTGAGGGAGATATGAAAACTAAGTCCTGCTCCTCTGCCTCACCCTTAAAATTGGAATTTTCTTTTCATTCTCTAGTAATAAGTAATACCTCTTTTATGCCATAGCTGGAAGATTCTAAAGAATATTGAGAATAATTTGCTTCAGAAATGGGAGCATGGAAGTTTGTGGATTTCAGGAGGGGCATGTTTTTAATGTTTTATGAATTTCTCACTGAATCTAATAAATTTACTCCCTCTCCCCCATTTTTAAAAGTTGATGTTTTAATGAAATCTGCTGGTTTAAAAAGAGGGAGTTGAGCCAGTCATGGTGGTGTACGGCTGTAATACCAGTCCTTGGGAAGACAGGAGGATGACAGGTTCAAGGCCAGCCTCAGCAACTTGGGGAGACTGTTTCCAAATAAAAAATAAAATAGACAGAGTTTTTTTTAAAAAAGAAGAGGTGCTGAAAGTATAGCTCAGAGGCAAAATACCCTGGGTTCAATCCCTAGTACTCCAGCCCCCTCCCCCCCGCAAAAAAAAAAAAAGGGCGTTGAACTTAACATTTAAACGTCAATATAAGTTTTAAGCTGACTCCATTCACTGCCTGCCCTCCTTCCACAAATAAAAGAGTCCACACTTCTAAAAAATGGGGCAGGCCGCCCGATGAGAAGTTCCTCCAGGGTCTAACTCCACCCAACTAACAGCATGGAAGAGGGGGGCAGTTTCCCTGGCAGTTGAAAACAACCAGCTCCAGAGAAACGCTGGAGAAACTCTTAGAAATTCAGATCTCGTTCTAGTTCAACAGCTTACAAAACAGGGATGCAATCCAGTGCACTGGCACATGCCTGTAATCCCAGCTACTGGGGAGGCCAAGGCAGGAGGATTGCGACTTCAAGGCTGGCTTCAGCAACTGAGGGAGATCCTATTTCTAAATAAAATAAAAGGGGCTAGGGATGTAATTTGGTAGTAGAGTGCTCCTGGGTTTGATGCTCAGTATTAAATAAATAAAGTAAGTAAGTAAGTGCCCGGTGTGGTGGTGCACGCTTGTAATCCCAGTACTTGGGAGGCTGAGACCGGAGGATCGGGGTTCGCAGCCAGCCTCAGCTACTTAGTGAGGCCCTCCACAACTTAGTGAAACCCTGTTTCAAAAATAAAGAATTAAAAAAAAAAATAGAGCTGGGGGTATAGCTTAGAGGTAGACTGCCCCTGGGTTCAATCCCTAGTATTGCAAAAAATAAAAATAAATAAATCACAAAGTTCTCCCTCCCCACAGCTTGAAAGAAAAAATAACATCAGGATGAGAAGCTGCAAGTGGTAATAGTGTTGAGAGAGAAAGGGAGAGGAAGAGAAAGTCAGGGGGTAAGGACTGTTTCTTTTCTTTTTTTTTTGCGGTACTGGGGATTGAACTCAGGGGCATTCTACCTCCGAGATATACCCCCAGCCCTATTTTTTATTCTTTACTTTGAAACTGGGTCTCACTAAGTTGCAGAGCACCTCACTAAGTAACTGAGGCTGGCCTCGAACCCCGATCCTCCCATCTCAGCCTCCTGAATGCTGGGATTACAAGCATGTGCCACCATGCCCGGCTAGGACTGTTTCTAAGACAATCTAAGTGCCGCATGAAATTTTAAATTCCCCTTCCAGCAGAAATTAACCCAGAGAGAGCGGCGTGCGGGCCGTGTGGAGCCGTGTGGAGCCGTGTGGAGACACGCCTCACGCCTCACGCCTCTCCTCTGCTCCTCTTCCTCCATGGTGGCCTGCCTGTTTCCACAAGCACTCGGGCCACGGTCCAGCACGCCGCACGTTCCCCTCGCTCACCCGGTTCTCTCTCTCCCCCTCCTGGCTTTCGGGGCTACCCGCCCCCCGGGGACAAGAGGCCTCGGTTGTACCCCGGTGCTCAGAGCAGAGCAGGGGCCCCGCAAGTGGGCTGAACAAGTATTGTAGTAAAAACACAGAGCACTTCCATTTGGCATTACTGGCTATGTAAAAATACTCTGCTTGTTTCTCAGACACAATTGCTTAGAATAATGTAAGATAAACTATTTTCCCTAAATTATATAAAGTCACTCTCTTTCTCTCTATCCCACTGATAGAAAAACAGAAGGGAAAGATACAAAATTGGAATCAAACTGCATAGAGTGTCCCGGAAAATGTTCCCTCCCTGGGATAAAGGTGTCAGTCTGCATTCGATGTCACCCACGCTTTTGGTCTGGCGTTTGGAAAAAAAAAAGAGTAATAAAAGGGAGAAAAAGGGTGAGAAAAGGGAAATTCTTATTTGCTGGCGACCTGACATGCCACCCAGCCAGCCCCGCGGCGGGGCATGCCGGCACCCCTCCTGCTGCTGCTGAACGGAGCCAGGTTGTGTGAGAGGGTGGCAGGGGATGCGGTGGCAGCGCAGGGCGCCTCGGGGGACACAGGTGACCGCAAAGAATGTGGAGAGGGGAGACACCAGCACACACGCCAGAGGAGAAAAGACAAGCAATCCCCGCGGGTGGGGGTGCTGACAAGGAAGCCTCCAGAACAGCCCACCCATGCCGCGCGTGGTGGCTCCCGCCTGTGATCCCAGTACGTGGGAAGCAGAGATCAGAGGATCGCAGGTTCAAAGCCAGCCTCTGCAACTTACCGAGATCCCGTGTCCAAATAAAAAATAATGTAGGGCTGGGGGTGTAGCGTGGAGGTAGAGGGCCTCTGGGCTCCATGCCCAGTACCATTAAAAAAAGAAAAGCCCATTTGCCTCTCCAGCAGTGACGGGAGAATGAGGAGGAAAACTAGGCGAGGAAATGAAGGAGGAAGAGAGAGAAAAGGAGAAGAAAGGAGCGAGGGGTGAAAGGCGGGAGTCGGGGCCCCCGCGGCAGGTGCAGGCCAGGCCCTGGTTCCTGAGCGAACCGCAGGCTGGGGCGGAAGGTTAGACAGCAGCCTCGGCACCCGTCAACCACACACTGTACAGTGTCTCCTCTGTTCCACCAGGGCGGTGGAAACGCGCATGCGCGGCATGTATCTGTATATCTATCAATGTAGGCTCACAAAGTCACTTTATGTGGTAGAAAGGCCCAAGTTAGGGCTGCCTACTAAGTAAATGAGATGATGAGGATTCTATGGTTCAGGGATGGAACCCTGGGACCTCCACCACGCCCAGCTTAGTTTTTAAATAGGAACAGAGCTGGGCGTGGTGGCACCTGTGTGTAATCCCAGTACTTTGGAGGCTGAGACTGAAGGATCCTGGTTTGTGGCCAGCCTCAGCTACTTAGTGAGAACCTGTTTCAAAATAAAGAATAAAAAATAGGGCTGGGGGTGTAGCTTGGAGGTAGAATGCCCCTGGGTTCAATCCCCAAAACTGCAAAAAAAATAAATAAAATAAAAAATAGGAACCGAACCAGTCTCTGGCTTCTCAGACCACCCAAGTTCAGGGGCAAGAGCTGTGACTTCTGTGTACATGGGGAGCAACTTCAACTGACCTTCCAGATTGGATCTGTCCCCAGGGGTGGAGGGAGTGCTACATTCCTGCTCCAGCGGGAGGGCTGTGCCCCTGTGCCCCTGCAAAGGGCTACACAGGGCACTTGTTTACATAATAAAGAGTCACACACAGCAGAATGTGCGTGGGAAGTGCACGCACAGCTAGGCCATTCTTCTCACACCCAACCCTCAGGGGTTAAGAGCTGCAGGCCTCCCGGGGCTGAGCCAATCATCTCTGCTCGCGATGACATCATGTGTCTAATGGGACTCTGCTGGAAAGGGCGAGGCGCCTGGCGCAGGGAAAGTCAAGAGCCAAGGGTCCCTCCGCTACCATTTCAGACAAACAGGACAGTCGCCGACCGGTCACTCCTGCCCAGAAATGACCCTCAGCCACTCCAGATGCGCAGGAGCCTGTCCCAGCTCCTCACCGGCCTCCACCTGTTTAATATTTGTGAAGGCTGATTACAAAACACAAATTTATCACTTAAGCCTTCAGCCCAGTTTTAAATGACTCAAATGTGTATGCTAAGTGGACAAGCGGCCTCCGGGGTGTTCTCTTTCATAAACTTCAATCCCATTCAAAGGCAGGTACACAGGAGACATCGCTGACCCTGCAGAATTTGATCCATTCCAAGCACAGCCAGACCAGGAAGGCATTTCTGCCCCCTCTGCAGCCAGCCCCTTCGTGTGCGAGGGTCCCGCACCTGCAAGCTCAACCAGCCGCAGACTGGAAATTTTTGGAAAAAAATATTAAATCTGTACTGTACGTGCACAGACTTCTCTCTGTCATCAACTACGCTGTAGCGTCTCCATTGCACTCGTTATTATAAGCAGTCTAGGGATGATTCAAGGTGCACAGGAGCGTGTCCCGAGGTTATAAGCAAACAGCTGTGCCCTTTAATAAGAGACCGATCCTCGCAGACACAGGGCGGCCTGCAAAGGTGTTCAACTCACACAGGAATGGTCGCTGCTGCTGTGTGCACAACTGTGCACAGGGACAGAGGGAAAAACACTCAGCTACTGACAGCGAGCCGGCCACGGTGCTGCACACCTGTGATCCCAGCACTTGGGAGGCTGAGACAGGAGAATGGCAGGTTCAAGGACAGCCTCAGCAATTTATCGAGACCCTGTTTCAAAATAGAGTAAAAATTAGGGCTGGGGGTGTAGCTCAGAGGTATAATGCCCCTGGGTTCAATCCCCAGTTACACACGCACGCTCGCGCGCACACACAGCTCTGACATGGGAACACACAACTGGAATGCCGACCGTACTGTCCACTTGGTGTCCTCCCTACGGCTGGGAATGGGGAGAGCTTCAAGCGATGATGGGTTTTTCTAGCTTCCAAGCCTTCTGGTTCATTGTAAATGAAGATGAGTTTACACTTTACATGCTAGAACCAGCATGGCCATCATGCTTCTTCAGAGGTGACAGAAACAGGGTCCCTTGGGGAAAGATGGGACACTCCCCCGGGCAGCTGAGGCGCTTCACCAGGGGCTTCCGTGTATCACGCTGGATCAGGCGTCAGGGAGAGCCCCAGGGAGGGGGGCTAGTCCCAGCAAGGAGTCCCAGGCCAGGAGGGGAGCAGGGAGGCACTGTGCACTAAAACCTGCACAGAACAGCTACGGGGAGAGGCCGGCCCTCAGGCCAGTGGTGGCCTTCCCTGCTGGGACGCAGCCGCCCCACGTTCACACAGGCGGTGGAGGAGGAGAGAGAATGGACCCAAGAAGCAGGTGGGAGCGGCCGCGCACCATCAGAGGGCTGGAAAAGCTTCAACAAGCAGCCGGCAGACCGCAGGTGCGACCACAGGACAGAATGCTAGGCCTTGGAATTAGATCTGAATTAGATCTTATCAGCACTCCAAGGTAAGATATCCACAGCTGGATGCGGTGGCATGGGCCTGTATTCCCAGCTACTTGGGAGGCTTGCAAGTTCAAGCCCAGCCTGGGCAGTTTAGTGAGACCCTGTCTCAAAAAAAAAAAAAAAAAAAAAAAAAAAAAAAAAAAAAAAAAAAAAAAAAAAAAGAAAAAAGAAAAAAGAAAAAAAATTTAAAGAGCAAGAGGTGTAGATCAGTGGTGTTCAACCTCTAGTATCACAAAACAAAAGAAAAAAATACCTACGACTTGCTACTCAGTGGCCCATGCCTGTAATTCCAGGACTTTGGAAGCTTTGAGAAAGGTTCAGGGCCAGCCTGAGCAACTTAGCGAGACCCTACTTCAAAATAAAGAAATGAAAGAGGAAGGGCCAGGGTATAGCCCGGAGGTAAAATGCTCCTGGGTTCAATTCACAGTTACCCCCCCCCCCAAAAAAAAAATCCACAACGTGCACTAATTAGGAAAGAAAAGCAAATTATAGATCAGCAAGTATACTAAAACCCAACATTTGGAGATGCAGCAAACATCAACAGAGATGAGCTCTGTGTACAGGGACGGCTTAGCTTTTTCCCACTCCTTATCTGTATTTAAAGTTTCACTTAGTTCAGCGTCTCGGTTTGACTACTACTGTGTCCAGGGGTCAAGACAACAGGGAGTGCTTTGAGCTGGAGAACAGAAAGCTCTCCTGGAGCTTGGAAGCACACGCTCTCCTAGGCTGAACTCTTTAAAAGGAAAACTCTATTGCTTTTATTTACCCAAACTAGAACCAGGCACGGTGGCGCAAACCTGTAATCCCAGTACCGAGGAGGCTGAGACAGGAGGATCGCAGGTTCGAGGCCAGCCTCAGCAACTTAGGCTCTCCGAAACTTAGTGAGACTGTTTCAAAATAAAATAGGGCTGGGGTGTAGCTCAGAGGTAGAATGCCCTGGGTTCAATTCCCAGTGTGGGACCCCACGTCTCTAATTGTTAAAACCATCCAGCTGCCTCTGTGTCACAAGAAGGATGATGCCCACCCCGCCCTGCCTTCTAGAAGCTGCCCTTCGGCCTCACCGCAACTCCACCTGTGCTGGGATCGACGCTGCGGAGGCCCAGGCTTCCTCTCCCTCCCGGCCCCAGGATGCAAGTGGCCTCCTGCGGCGCCTCCCCACGTACTGGGGGCTGACGGCCAACAGGAGGAAAAGCAGCCGGCCAGGATACAGCTGGGCAGCCTGCAGGCTCTGGTCAGGGTCCGGGTCAGGGTGGGCACAGCCACCAGCCAAGGCCCCTGTGCCTAGGGCCAGTCACGGGTGTGTGCTCGCGTGTCTCCCTGGGGGCTGAACCCCGGGACGTTCATTCTACCTTCAAGCTACACACCCTACTCACTCTTTCTCTCCTTCCTTCCTTCCTTTTTTGTTTGGAAACAGGGTCTTGCTAGGTTACTGAGAGTCTCCCTGAGGCTGTCCTCAAACTTGCAAATCTTCCATCTCAGCCTCCCAAGTACTGGGATTAAGGGTGTATGCCACCACGTCAGGTGGGCCAGTCACTTCTATTTAAAAAAAAATGGGGCACAGGGTGGGGTGTAGCTCAGAAGTAGAATGCCCCTGGGTTTGTCAGACACCCCCCCCCAGTACCTCATGCGCACGCAAAAAGTTACACGTGTGTTTCTGGTGCTTCAGCCATGCAGAGCTGGCCCACGCCACCAGCCACAGCGGCCACCTGTGATTTCTACCTGCTCAGGAACCTCCTCCCATCACGACACAAAGAGCCAGGCAGAGGCTTCACTGTGGGGCACGGCCTTGGATACAGAGAGGGAGGGAGAGGGAGCTGGAAGACCTTGGCACAGCCCCCCCCGCCCCCACACAGGGGCCTCTCAGGGCGGGGTGCTCAGAACAGGGCCTGGGAAGAGGCAGCTTGGCCTTCTAGCACCTCTGAAGGACTCTGAGGCACAACCTTGACAGGAGTCCTCAGGATTCCTCATGGCTCCGCCCAAGTTCAAGGCCCGCTCCCCTCTCCAGCTCGCTCAAGGTTCCACAGAAAGCTGACAGTGGCTGCTCCACTCCAGGCCCGCGCTGGCCTCTACCCTCCCCCGCCACGCTCGAGCCAGCCCACTAGCTGCCATGTGGCTTGAACCACAGGGACTAATCCTTTGAGGCCCTTCAAATCCCACTTCCCTGTGGCCTTTCCTGAGGCGCCCCCACCTCCACGTGCCCGTCGTCTGTGGTCCCCACCTCACACGTCCCTGCCACATCAGCGCACACTGCTGTGTGCGTGTGTGTGTGTGTGTGTGTGTGTGTGTGTGTGTGGTGCTAGAGATCGAACCCACAGCCTTCTACCTGAGCTACGCCCCCAGCCCTTTTTTATTTTTTACTTTGAAACAGGGTCTCTCTAGGTTACTGAAAGTCTCACTATGTTGCAGAGGCTGGCCTCAAACCTGTGATCCTCCTGTCTCAGCCTCCCAAGTACTGGAATAACAGGTGTGTACCACTATACCTGGCTGGCATCTTTATTCCTAAACTGCCTTAGCCTCTAGTTGACTGTAAGTTAAACTCTGGAAAAACATTCCTACACACACACACATGCTGGGGTGTGACCTCCCAGGCACCCCAGGAGCGGCCTCCCCCGTGGTGACGTTCCACCAGCAGCAAGCATCGGGGTAGGTTCACCAAGGCTTTATTTACTAAGCACTGAACCCTTCTGGTGTGCAGGGCTGCTCTGTCCTTGACCAAACAGAGTCCTCACTTCATCTTATCAGGAGATAACAGAGCTGGGGGAACAGTCCCCCGTTCCCACACGGGATGGGCCAGGCTTGGGTTTACATAACTCTGCAGCTGCAGCCCAAATAGAGCTGGGGAGAGCGCCGCATCTCCAGAATGTTGAGAGGCGCACGTCAGCTGCGCGGCCCCCCCGATCCCGGTGCACCTCAGACTTGTCGGGCGGGCGACAGACTAAGTTCACTTCAAAGGCAAGAGGCCTGGGAGGGCGGCGGGCCAACATTCCGGGGCTGTTTACCAGTTTTTCAGAAACACATTCTTCTGCCCAGTACGACCGCCGTAGGTCACCGAGCCACCCGGGGACAACTGGTCAGGGAAGGGCCTCCGCGGGCAGCTGTGCTCGCCTCCAGTCTGTCTTTGACCCAGGACGCTTTTGCCGGGAGAGGCGTTCGGTCTCCCAGGGGGACACGGCAAGAATGAGTGTGAGGAGCCCGGGGAGAAGTTCCCTTCAGAACTCCTCGCAGGAGCTTCTGCCCGGCCGCTCTTCCTCCGCAGGACTCCCTCTACGAGGCTCCAAACCCTTCCACACAGCATGTCATTTCTAGGAACTGCCCCTCCCTCAGCCCTGCTCGGCTGGGGCCTCCACCCTCAAATTTAACCGTTCGTGGACCCAGGCTGCACGGGGCTCATCACTGTCACAGGCAGACAGGCTGGTCCCGGGGCAAAGGAACCAAGGCAGCCTCAGCCAGGTGGCGTGCCGCCGTGGTGGGCTCCCGTGCCGTGACGTCACGCAGGCCTTACCTCGTCCCACTCGGAGGCAAAGGAAGGCGACTTCTCCAGCCTCCTCTTGCCGACGCTGCAGTTGGACAAGGACTCGCTGCGGCTGCCCATGGCGGCGTCCTCGGTGGGCGAGCAGGTCAGGAGGTCCGAGTCAGACTTGGACAGGCTGCGGCTGAGTTTGAGCTCGGCTCTGGGCTTGCTGGTGGGAGGGGCCCGGCTCCTGGCCCCGCTCCGGTCTCCTTCTTCCTCAGCACCACCAGGGTGCGGAGGCGCCGTGTGAGTCAAAGTTTCGGGGTGCGCTCGGCCGCTGGGGGTGGGCAGGCCTGCTGGGGGGCCGGCTTTCTTGGCTGCAGGTGGACACGGAGCCGTCTCCTCCAGCTGCATGCTGGCCTCGTGGCCGGCGCCCGGGCTGGTGGCAGAGAGCAGCTGGAAAGGGTCCTGCCCCACCTCGCACACCGGGGAGGAGCCGTGGAGGAGGCCCGAGAACTGTTCCGGGACCTGCCCGTCCTGCCCCTCCACAGAGTCCTGGCTCCGGCCGCCGCCGCTCCGCCTGTGGTCTTGGAGTGGACAGAGAGAAATAAAAAATTAAACGTGGCAAAAATCAACAAAGTTCCAACGCAGCGAGCGAGTGGAGCTCGGAGCAAAATTTAAAACGGAGAGGGAGAGTGAGAAGAGGCCTGCCAGGCTGGGGAGAGGGGAAGGAAGAAAACAGCTTTGTATTGTTCCCCATGGTCAGTTTGTACCCAAAGTCCGAGCATTTATGAAATTCTAAACACTGGCCTGATTAATGCTCTCTGGCAGCCTTCCCCGTTGTTAGGTTTCTGTTAACATTAACGACCAGACCTTGCTATATAAGGCGAGGAGAAGGGCTGACCCTGCCCTGCAGAAAGGACGCGGTGAGGACGGGGAGGTGAAGGGGAACGAGGAGCCAGCCTGCCTGCGGCTGCTCCTGGAACTTGGGCCGCACTTCCATAAAGGCCGTGTTATTTAGAGCGGCCCCGCCCTCCCTGCCTCGGGCAAGCAGCAACACAGGAAAAAAATGGAGGTCACGATCCACAACCTGCGACTTCTGGAATTCCTTAACTGAAAGTGCAAAACAAAATAGCAGAGAAATAACCGCTTCCTTCCTCCGGGGGAGGGCCGAGGGCAAGCAGAGCCCACCCTCCTCCTTCCTTCCTCAGGAACAGACTTTCCTTTTTCGTCTTTTTTTTTTTTAATTGGAGAATATGCGCATCTCACTCCTGCCAAAGTCTCCCAGCTGCTCTTATTTGTTTAAGTTTAACCTTAGTTGATTCACTGAAAACAAAATGGTCTAATTTGTCAATGCCAGGAGTCGTCTGCAGTTCCCGGGAGACCTCCCTAACGTCCTAGAAATCTGACACCACTCTCTCCCGGGGCCAACAACTACTGTACACTCCAGAACTTCTGTCCTGCAACAGCATGGATAATTGCCCAAATCAGCGTCTAATATCAGCGCTGCGCGGGGCACCAGGGGCTTTCCCCGTGTGGAGTTGTCCCAGCCAAGATTTGCACCCACGCTGCCAGGGCAGATGACGCTGTGTCCAGCAGCCCGGGTCGCGCTTCAAAGATACGCCCAAGCTTCTTTCTCCGTAGGTGGCACGGATGGTACTTGGACTACCCGATCCTGAGTCTGTCACTGCTCAGATCAGAGACTCTTTGAACCCAAAGGGTCCAGCACAGGTGCTTTCCCGGAGGCAGCTACAGACTGGGAGCTTGTTCACGGTGGCGAGGAAGAAGACAAACCCGGATCGCAGCTCCGGCTCTAATGCCGGCTGTGCTCGCTCCTGCTGCGTGGCCTCGGCACTGTGGATCCATCCTTTATTTTATATTCTTATTTTGGTTCTGGGGATTGAACTCAGGGGCATTCTACCTACAAGATACACCCCCAGCCCTGTTTTATTTTTTATTTTGAAATAGGTCTCGCTAAGTTGCTGAAGGCCTTGCTAGGCTGGAGAGGCTAGCTTTAAAACCTCAATCCTCCCGACTCAGCCACTGCTGCGGGCTTGACTATTTATTTATTTATTTATTATTTATGTATTGCACAATACATAAATAATATACGTGGGGGATTGAACCCAGAGGCATTCTACCTTCGCGCTAAACCCCCAGCCCAATTTTAGTTCTTATTTTGAAACAGGGTCTGGCTAGGTTGATGAGAGTCTCACTACTTGCTGAGGCTGTCCTCGAACCTGTGATCCTCATGTCTCAGTCTCTCAAGTACTGGAATTACAAGTGTGTGCCTCCACGCCCGGCTTTGACTTCACCTTTTAAATGTAGTTTTATTTTGCCATTCGGAACACTGAACTGAGGGGAACTTTACCACTGAGCTACATGCACCCCTAGCCCTTTTTATTTTATATTTTGAGAGAGGGTCTTGCTAAGTTGCCCAGGCTGGCTTTGAACCTGTAATCCTCCTGTCCTAGCCTCCTAAATACTGGAATTACAGGCATGCACCACCACGCCCAACACTGGTGACTTCATCTTGCTGGGCCTCTGGGTCTAAAATAGTGGGCAGGACCACATGATCCTTAAAAATCCCTCTGATGCAGACAGAGGAGAATCCCAGGCCCAGCAAATGTCTGCCCCTAGGGGTGTTCCAGAGCCAGCCGGGCACCTTATCAACACACCTGCAGCCAGGCCCCTTCTAGAAGCTCGGCCCTACAACTTAACAGGGTAGCCAAGTGAGGTGGGGTACAAAATGAGCAGCAAGTTATAAACCTGGCATCCTAAAACAGACTCCACTGACCACACAGGCTGCTGAGACCGTCCGGGGGAAGAGGTCAAGGCCAGCTCTGAGCAGGGGCGGGCGCAGGGTAGCCCTCAACCCCACCACGCCTCTGATACTGATCCTCGGGAGCCAGGATGGTGCTCCCTCCTCTGCACCCCACCCACCAACTGCTTTGCAACCTCCTACACCCCCAGGGCAGGTCCTGAACACTCAGATCCTTCCTCAGAAGAGGAAATGCACAGCTGAACTGTAGCCCCAGGAAGCCGTGACTGCACAGCCACGAACCTGTGTCGGGGCCAGAGAGATGCTGGGCCATCTAACCCCAGCCCTTCAGGTCAACAATACTTCCTCAGAGAGGCTGAAGGGGGAAAGTCAGCTGGGCTGCAAAATGTGCCCCCTGAATCCGGGCGTGGTAGTGCAGGCTTGTAATCTCTACATTTGGGAGGCTGAGACCGGAGGATCTGGGTTCGCGGCCAGCCTCAGCTACTTAGTGAGGCACTCTGCAACTTAGTGGGACCCTGTTTCAAAATAAAGAATAAAAAATAGGGCTGGGGGTATAGCTGGGAGGTAGAATGCCCCTGAGTTCAATCCCCAGTACCGAAAAAAAAAAAAGATAAAAAAAAGTGCCCCCTAGGAGACTCGACCCTGGTGGTCAGCTGTCTGTGAATCCTGCAGCAGGTACAAGCCC
>PVLC010002147.1:35243-55793 GCA_004027655.1 Graphiurus murinus | reverse complement strand
GATGAAGACAGAGAGGCAAATGCTAAGACGCCAACACCAGAAGGACGGGGGAAGGGAGTGGGTAGAAAGAAGGGATGGAAACTGAGGGAGGAAGGAGACATGCGCAGAGGCCGGCTCTGAGGAGCGTAATCCCAGCAGAGAAACCACAGGCTACCATGCGCAGAGGCCGGCTCTGAGGAGCGTAATCCCAGCAGAGAAACCACAGGCTACCGATGCACAGTGGCTGCAAAACAGCATGGAAGCCGGGCGTGGTGCATCACAGGCGGGGCATGCCTGTGATCCCAGTACGCAGGAGCCCGAGGATCACAGGTTCAAGGACAGCCTCGGGAACAAAGCAAGACCCTCAGCAACATAGCAAGACCCTGTTTCAAAACAAAAAATAAAATAGGGCTGGAGTGTCGCATACCTGTAATCCTAGTACTTGGGAGGCTGAGACAGGAGGATTGCAGCTGTGAGGACAGCCTCTGCAATTTTGTGAGTCTCAGCAACTTAGCAAGACCCTGTTTCAAAATGAAAAATAAAACAGGGTGGGGGTGTAGCTGGGAGGTAGAATGCCTCTGGGTTCCACCTACAGGTCCAAAAACAAACAAACCAACCACACAAATGGCCAGGGTGCATTAGCTTGAGATTTGTATGGTTTGATCTGAGTGGATGACCTCTCTTCCACTTCTATGATTTTAGGAAGGTGAACTGGCAGAGGGCTTTTGATGAGATGGCTGTAGTCTCACGGTTAAAACCACAGGCTTTGGAGCTAGGTGGGCATGGTGATGCACACCTGTAATCCCAGTATTTGGGAGGCTGAGACTGGAGGATCATAGGTTTGTGACCGGCATGGGCAATTTAGCGAGACCCTGTTTCAAAATAAAAAATAAAAAGGGCTGTGGGGTGTTGCTCAGAGGTAGAATGCCTCAGGGTTCAATCCCCAGTACCACACACAAAAACGAAACAAAACAAAACAAAAAAGCCCAACAACAAAACCCCCACAGGCTTTGGACTTAGCAGGACTAGGGCTGGAGTCCCAGCTCTAACACCTAAGCTCTTTCTCCCCACCTGCTAGTCGGGGGCAAGACAGCCCGGCCCCCACAGGTCTGTCCTGAGACAGACGATGCCATAACGGGACAGGTCAGCTCAACACGGTGGCCGCCCATGGCCGCACTCAGGACACCGAGTCACTCTAAACTGCTCCCTGGGCCAGCGCCGCACGCGCAGGCGGATTCCTGTTCCCAACTGCACGGGAGGCCGGTTCTTTAAAGTGGCCCAGCAAACCCGGTGGATGGAAACTCAAGTGCCGGGAAAGGCCCAGCGGCCTAGCGAAGTTGGCTCCAGAGGACAGGTGAAGGGGTGACCAAGGATATTGGGCTCACCGGGCCACCTCCACACTCGGCCCAGGGCTGGGTCAACCCGGGCTTCCCTGGGCCCTGGCATAGCCCACCTCCCCGAGCGTCTCCCTTTCCTGGAAGCCCCCTCCGACTCCAGTGCTGTTCATACCCCGGCTCTGCTGTCTCAGCCTCCCACCGGCTGGGGCAGCTGACCCCAGCACACACTGCCCTCTTTGTTGCTGGGTCTCCCGCCCCTCCAAAACCAGGCGTTCGTGGCCAGTTGCTTCCTCCTCCGCAGCTGCTGGAAAGCTGAGCCTGACAAATACCGAGAACGACTGACCAGGCCTCCGTGGAGTCCCCGCACCCAGCGGCTCCGAGGTGCCAGTTACTGTGCCAAGTTGCTTCCCGCTGACGCCCTGCAGCCATGCAGGGACAATCACCACCCTCCTTTATGTGGGGAGACTGAGGCTTGAAGCAGGTCAGTGCCTCCTCCAAGGTCGCCGGCCAGCAGGAGGCAGAGCAGGAGTCCGGACACACACCGACACCTGGCCTGGTATCCTGGATTCATTTCTTGAAAACTATGATAATTATCACCATCAGACCGATTCCTTTTTAGCTCTTTCTTTGTTGGTACTGGGGATTGAACCCACGGGCATTCTACCTCCGAGCTACACTCTCAGTCCTATTTTTTATTCTTTATTTTGAAACAGGGTCTAAGTTGCAGAGGGCCTCACTAAATAGCTGAGGCTGGCTGAGAACCTGCGATCCTCTGGTCTCAGCCTCCTAAGTACTGAGATTACAAGTGTGCGCCACTACACCTGGTTTCTGACCTGCTGATTTTACTCTTGAGTAGTCTCTTTTACAGAGATACTCATAGAAGTATCCAAGAATGTGTGTACAGAATGTCCACAGAAATACATGATTTCTTAGTTTTATTTTTTGGTTGTACCAGGGATTGAACTCAGGGGTATTCTACTTCCAAGCTACAGCCCCAGCCCTATTTTAATTTTGAAACAGGGTGTCACTAGGTGGATGAGAGTCTCACTACCTGCTGAGGCTGGCCTTGAACCTGCAATCCTCCTGTCTCAGCCTCCCAAGTACTAGGATTACAGGCAAGCACCCCCATGCCTGGTAAGTAAGGGAGATTTTAAGAAGCAAAACAAATCTGGATCCATGATCTATAGACCAAGGAAATAAATACAAAAACAAACTCACAAACTAACTCATAAAATATGCACCCATTTCAGATCAAATACAAACAAAACAACCCCTCATTGTCACTTCCACTAAAGACAGCCAAGGCCAGGTATGTGATTTTAAAAATCTCCCATCCCGCTGTCACGTTAGTCTCTTGAATCTACTGAAGGTCTGAAAGCGCGGGTGGTCTCATTAACACGGCCTTTGGGAAACTGATCAATTAGTTCATTAAAGCTGCACAAGATAAAGACATTAAAGGGCATCAAGAAAGGCTGGGAGTGAAGCAGCCCAGCGGGTCTGCAGATGGCCTCGCTTTAACCAGCCCTGGCTGCTTTCCTTCCAACTGGCCGGGCTGGCGGGATGGCGGCGCTTCTCAGAAACTGGGAAGCTCATCTCCTTATTTAACGTCTCCCCCCTTTGTGGGAGAATCCTTGAGGGATCCCAGCAGCTCACTGAAGGCAGGCCAGGAAAGGCTCAGTGACATCCCTTCCCCCGCCCCCGCCCTCAACAGTTAGCCCAGGGCTGCGGAGCTGCAAGGAGCCCCAGGCAGGAGTGGGGGTGAGTGAAGAACACCAGACCAGGGGCGGAAAGGCCCCAGCAAGGACACGGGGGCCGTGGGCCATGGACTGCGAGACCCGCCCCACTCAGGACGCGGGTCTGACCTTCCCTTTTTCTTCTAAAAGTGGAGCTAGCTACTTGTAGTGGTTCCCGATGAAGTCTTTGAAAGACAGACAGCTTTAACCGTAACTCTTCCTTCTTCACACTTAACAATCTTCCCCGTCATGAAGCCATCTCCAAACACAGCATTAAACTAAATGCCTGTACCGTGAGGGTTAATTTCAGTACGACTGGTTTTCTTTTTCTTTTTTTTGGGTGGTACTAGGGATTGAACCCAGGGTTGCTTTACCACTGAGCTACACCCCCAGTCCTATATTTTATTCTTTATTTTGAAACAGGGCCCTTTTTATTTATTTTTTCCTTCTTTCTTCCTTTTTTTTATTCTTTATTTTGAAACAGAGTCTCACTAAATTGTGGAAGGCCTCACTAAGTAGCTGAGGCTGGCTACAAACCCGGATCCTACGGTCTCAGCCTCTCAAGTACTGGGATGACAAGCGTGCGCCACCACGCCCAGTTAGTATGATTTATTTTTAAGTGCTTAGAGAAGGCATCTGTGTTCTACTCCACCCTCTCTAAATATTTTAATTAAAAACCTACCAACGAGGCTGGGTGATATCATACAGCTAGGAGGCCGATTCCCCCCAAACTAACCCCAGCGGACGGTCTGTAGAAATCAGCAGGTTAATTCTAGATTTGTATGCAGAGACAAAACAAGTAGAATATCTAAAGCAATTCTCAAAAAGGGTAACACAATTTCAAAGGCAATTCCATTGCAAAGGGGAGTCTTCAACAAATAGTACTGGAATAACTGGGTAGGCATATGCAAAAACCACCGGACACGGGTCATACACGTAGAACCTAAACTAGAAAACTTCTTGAGAAAATGTAGGTAAAATATTTGTAAACTTCATCCATTTAAAAAAAATAAAAATGAAAAAGAATGACTGGCCAGGCATGGTGGGTGACGACTGCAATCCCATCACTTGGGAGGCTGAGGCCAGCCCACCTGGGCCCGCCCGCCCTATCCCTGCGGATGTGCAGAAGGATCGCAGCAAATCCACCACGGTGCGGAGTTGAGGTATGGAAAATGAAAGACCACCGCGTGCCCTCCACCGGCTTTACACTCACTTTGGACTTGATACCCCGAGGGCGGGGGAGGGGGGGGCGTACCTTTCGTTTTTCCGTCCGCTGACCCTGGCTTCTTTGTCTCTGCTGTCAACAGCAGCTCGTAAGGATGCTCCTCCTCCCTGGCTGCGCTCCCCGGAATCCTGGGTCTCATGGCCAGGACCTGAGAGAGAGACAGACACACAGCACTCCCTGAGCACGGGGCCAACGCCAAGGTGGAGTTGAGCCAAGCTTAGCCTGTTGCCGCCCTTGCGTGGAGGGAAGGAAGGGAAGGCTGACGACTGGTCTGCTTTCCTAGTTATGTACCTGTAGGCCTTGTTCCCAGAGGTTCATGTGCTGGAGTGTGGTCTCTGGTGTACTGGGGATTGAACCCAGGGGCATTCTACCTCCAAGCTACACCCTCAGTCCTATTTTTTATTCTTTATTTTGAAACAGGGTCTCACTAAGTTGTGGAGGGCCTCCCTAGGTAGCTGAGGCTGGCTGCAAACTGGATCCTCCTGTCTCAGCCTCCTAAGTACTGGGATTACAAGCGTGCGCCACCACGCCCGGCTGGAACCTTTTCTCAAAGGTGGGATGTGGCAGGAGGTAATGAGGCTTGGGGGTGCCGCTCACAATCAACCCACTCAGAATGGATGAAGGCTGTCTGTCTCTCGAGAGTCCTGCTCTATAGGACCAGATCAGCAGCGCAGAGTGGGCTGTGATGGGGTGAGCCCGGCACCTCCCTGAGCTCTCATTTCCACACGTGCTGTGCTCTGTTCCTGAGGGTTCTCCCCCCACGCACCCACCATGCTGCGCTGCAGCCAGAGGACCCTCACCAGAGGCTGAACAGGTAACGCGGCCTGATCTGGGACTTTCTGCCTACAAAACCATGAGCTAAATAAAACTCTTTTCTTTAGAAAGTACCCAAACTCAGGTATTTTGTTATAGCAATACAAAACAGGCTAAAACAATACTGTACCTCAAGTCTCGATGGCTTTTGATCGAAATACTCCCTTTCCTCACCTCGTTATTTATTTATTTATTTATTTATTTATTTATTTATTTATTTTTTGCGGTACTGGGGATGGAACCTGGGGGCATTCTACCTCCGAGCTACAGCCCCAGCCCTATTTTTTCTTCTTTATTTTGAAACAGGGTCTCACTAAGTTTCGGAGGGCCTAAGTAGCTGAGGCTGGCTGTGAACCTGGATTCTCCGGTCTCAGTCTCCCATGTACTGGGATTACAAGTGTTCACCACCACGCCCAGCTTAGAGGGTAATTCTTCATACATTCTAAGGTGCCAACATGTCTCACAGGCAAATTAAAAACAATCACACAACGGTTATGAGGCGAACAAGCTGGAGACAAAATCTCCGAGCAGGTTGGCTAAGGCAAGTAATGGATTATGAGCAAGGCGGGGATGGAGGGATTTCCAACGGCACCAAACTAACAATGACACTCTATACATGTGAGCCTCCTACAGCGCTGTGTCCTCGGCTCACGGGACTCGTGTCGGGGTTGGGGCACGCTGGGGGTCTCGTCTGAGAGGCGCAGCTCGCTGTGTCACCGCCTATTGTGGTGACAAGGACGCTGGCAGCCCCAGACTGAATGAAAAGCCGCAATCCTGTCGGTTAACAAGACAGAACGATGGCCTCTCCCGCCGGTCCCACAGAGCTCAGCAGGGGGCACCACTTAGCGAAGCCCTGGAGGCTGAGAGCGCTGCCATTACCAGGGCCTGAACACAATTAAGAGAACAAAGAGGGACCATTAAGCAGTTCACACGGTGTCAACTTAATACCTCTGCTTTACAAACCGGCATCTGGGTCCTGCAGGTTTACACGCCCACAGAACAGCCCCAGGCACAACCTCCTGAGGCTAACTGGCCTGGGCACGGCGGCCATCCCTTCTCAACAGGACAAGACCCAAGTTTCCCAGGGCAAGGCAAAGCCCGCTGGGCCTACACTCCTCTGGGCTCTTATGAAGAATCACTGAATCCTGAGACCACGAATCCAGAGCGGGAAGGAGCCCACCCCAGGACAGTCCTGGTAGGATACCTGGTCCAAGTCCTTTTATTTGTAGATGACAAACGTGGGCCCAGAGAGGCCAGAGACTTGCCCAAGGACACACAGCTAGCAGAAGAGCCCCGGCCATAAGATTCTGTTTCCCTGAATCCAGACTAGACAGGCCTCATGCTTTGGGGATCTCTCTCTCTCTTTTTCCATCCAATCAACACAGGAGGGGCTCTTGTCGTGGTGTCGCCCCACAGCGAGGGCAGGACACCGTGGTGAGCCATCTCTGCTCCGGCTCCCAAGGCCTTGCCACGGCGAACGTGGCAGTAGCCGGCTTCTATCAGAAAGGAGCCTGCTCTTTACTAAATTACTTCTTAATCTCTTTTCCCCTTTCCTCCAGGGCTGGCAATAAATCAAAGCTTAAAAAAAAAGATCTTTTGTGTTTTCTGCTATGTGGACAGCAGTGCGGCTGCTACAGGGAGAAGCTACAAATGGCAGCCACCGCCTGACCACGGCCATGGCCGGTGGAATGTCCAGGGGGCCGTGGCGGCTTTCGGGAAAGATCATGGCAGCTGCGACCCAAGAAGGCTTAGCACTCAGAGCACAGCGCCGATCAGTCAGCGCCAGGCAGCTGCAGCCTGTTCTGTGGGGCAGAAACGTCCCCCCAGGGTGCGTGCGCATGTGCGCGTGCCCGTGTCTAATTCAAGCTGGCTTCGTGAGCGCGCACGGCTCCGCTGGGCAAGCCTGGAGCAGGCGCGCCGGCGCTCCCCTTGCAGGCCTCCGTGGGTCATCTCGCAGGGGCGGGTCTCGGGGGCAGGGGACAGATTGGAAGCAGAATGCCCCTGGGTTTCATCCCCAGTAGCACACACACACACAAAAGTAGACTATTCTTTTCCAAAATCTCCTTCGCTTTTCCTGTCTGCCCTTCCCACGCGCCTATTTCCCTCCTAATCGAGTCTTCATGACTCAATTCACGTTTGTACTAGTGTAGATTCTTCCCGTAAAATGAACGGAAACACGCGAAAACAGAATAGAGCACTTGGGGCAGAGCCGCCGCAGCACGCCATGGGGCACAGTCTGGACAGCAGTGACCGGAGACACCCAACATTCTGTGTCCAAAGACATCACAGGAGCCGGGTGTGGTGGCCCGGGCCTGCAATCCTAGCTCCTGGGGGTGGGGCGATGAAGCAAGAGGACTGTGAGCCCGAGGCCAGCCCGAGCAACTTAGCAAAACCCTGTCTCAAAATAAAATTTAAAAAAGAGCTGGGGAGTTGGGCTCAGTGGTGCATGCCTGTAATCTCAGTACTTGGGAGACTGAGACAGGAGGGTCTCAGGTTTGAGGCCAGCCTCAGCAACTTATTGAGGCCCATGGCAACTTAGTGAGACCCTGTTTCAAAACTTAAAAAAGCCAGGTCTGGTGGTACACACCTGTAATCTGAGTACTTGGGAGGCTGAGACAGGAAGATCACAGGTTTGAGAACAGCCTCAGTACTTTATCAGGACTCTCAGCAACCTAGTGAGACCATGTTTCTAAACAAAAGATTAAAAAAGGGCCAGGGGCAGAGCTCAGAGGTAGAATGCCCCTGTGTTGAATTCCCAGTAACACACACACGACTTGGGGATATAGCTCAAAAGTAGAATGCTCCTGGGTTCAATTCCTAGTGTGTACATGTACACACACACACACACACACACACGACAACATGGGTATAAAGACAAAATGAAACTCCAGCTATGGGAGCCAGGGGAAAATGTGTTTTACTCTCCATGTGGTATGGTGGATCAGTACTTAGCCCGACTGCTAGAGAACTATATTAAAATTCCTAGTAATTTTAGGTGATGTTGAAAGGTTTTGTTCTAGATTACTGATACACACAATACAAACTTATTAACTAAAGAAGTAAGAAGAAAATGAGAAGGTGGCCTAGGGACGTAGCTCTACGGCAGAGCGCTTGTCTAGTATGTATGAGGCTCAGGGCTCTACCCCAGCACTGTAGAAAAGAACAGGAAAGACAGGGAAAGGAAGGGAGGGAGGGAGGGAGGGGAGAGAGAGTCAGAGAGAAAGACAGCAAAGTCTTCTTTGAGCAACACTGATACACCTTCCAACAACTCCCAAAGGCTGGGCACCTTACCTCAGAAGCCACCAAGGGGAAGCTCTTCTTATCCACGCGGTCTTCCTCTTCTTCGTCGGGCGGGGGCTTTGCTGGAGGTGGCGGACGTTCCCTCTACAGAACAGAAAGAAAACAAATATTCCACTATCTTTTCCCAAGTACCTAATTGTTTGGCTTAGCCCTATTTTCGCCTGTGGAAGTGAAAGAGTCACATGAAGAACACCCTGGGAGGCTGAAGTTAGCACCCAGCCCCGCAGACGAGCGCCCGCCGCCCACATGCACAGGTCCATTAGTTTGCTCTGTGGTTCTCCATGTCTGCAGCAAAGATCGTAAACATCTCGTTCATATCCCAGACCACAGCGGGAAGTGCGGGCTCTGAAAATTCATAAGTGCCTCGTTAGAAAACGTCCTTGACAACACTGATACACGAAACCCAAGAAGGAAGATCTGAGGCTCAATTTTCAGTCTGCTCTCCAAAGAGGAAACTCTACATCAAAAGAATCAACTTGTGAGCCAGGCATGGTGGCGCACGCTTGTAATCCTAGCATTTGGGAGGCTGAGACCAGAGGATCCAGGTTTGCGGCCAGCCTCAGCTACCTAGTGAGGCACTCCGCAACTTAGTGAGACCCTATTGTTCAAAATAAAGAATAAAAAATAGGGCTGGGGATGTAGCTCAGAGGTAGAATGCCCCTTAGTTCAATCCCCAGTACCAAAAAAAAAAAAAAAAAAAAAAATCAACTTGTGAAAAAGCTCTAAAATCAAAGTTATTGAGGAAGCAATAAGAAAGGTAATCAAGGACAAACATTAATTCCTGTTTAACCCGGGCGTGGTGGCGCACGTTTGTAATCCCAGCATTTGGGAGGCTGAGACCTGAGAATCCAGGTTCGAGGCCAGCCTCAGCTACCTAGTGAGGCACTCCGCAACTTAGTGAGACTCGGTTTCAAAATAAAGAATAAAAAATAGGGCTAGGGGTGTAGCTCAGAGGTAGAATGCCTCTGGGTTCAATCCCTAGTACTGCAAAAAAAAAAAAAAAAAAAAAAATCCTGTTTAAGCCTTAATGCTGTGAAATTAGTCTATCCCCATTTACTAGCAAAAGTTCAAAACTGACCTCGTAGCTGGGCACAGCGGCACCTGCCTGGAGTCCCAGCTGCTCAGGAGACTGAGGCAGCAGGAGCACTTGTGCCTAGGAGTTTGAGACCAGCCAGGGCAGCATAGCAAGACCCCTGCCCCAAAACAAAACAAAACCTCTTACCCGTAGTCACCGCCTTCAATAATGAACACATCATTAGTATACAAAGACTATCTCACCTAAACTCCCCCCCACCCCCCGGTACTGAGGATTGAACCCAGGGACATTCTGTCCCCAACTCTATTTTTTTTTTTTTTTTTTTTGCGGCACTGGGGATTGAACTCAGGGGCGTTCTGCCTCCGAGCTATACCCCCAGCCCTATTTTTTATTCTTTATTTTGAAACTGAGTCTCACTAAGTTGCGGAGTGCCTCACTAGGTAGCTGAGGCTGGCTGCGAACCCGGATCCTCCAGTCTCAGCCTCCCGAATGCTGGGATTACAAACATGCGCCACCACACCCGGCTCCCAACTCTATTTTTTAAAATTTTATTTTGAAACAGGGTCATGTTAGGTTGATAAGAGTCTCACTACTTGCTGAGGCTGTCCTCAAACCTAAGAGTCTCCAGTCTCAGCCTCCTAAGTACTGGGATCACAAATGTGCACTAGCATGCCCAGCTCTTGAACTCGTTTTAAAATATTTGTCAGCTGTCTGTCCTACGGCAAAGTTAGCAAGCTTTTTCTCAAGGGTCACATGACAGATGTGTTAGAGTCCACAGCCAACCTTGCCACCAACAATAAGTAAATGAGCTAGTGCAGCTGCAGACCAGTAGAACCTGTGTGTGTGTGTGCGCGCGTGTGTGTGTGGTACTGGGGACTGAACTCAGGGGTGTTCTACCTTCAGTTACACCCCCTGCCCTATTTTATTTTTCCCTTTGAAACAGGGTCTCATTAAGTTGTGGAGGGTCTCGCTAAGTTGGTGAGGCTGACCGAGAACCTGCGATCCTCCTGTCTCAGTCTCTCAAGAGCTGGGATTACGAGCGCGTGCCACCACGCCCAGCTCAGTACTGTATCTTGATAAACAGGCAGTTCCCATAGTCCTTGGAACCAGATCGAGCCCCTGTGGCAACTTCAGAACAGGTCTGTGCTTTTAAGCCCAACAAAGCTGTTGGATCAGATTCCCACTGGGCCCTACTTCCCCGCACCTGGTCCAGTGCCACCATGTAAGGAAGGGGACAGCAAAAGGCACCTGCCCGTGCCCCCCAGCAGCCCCACCTGGGGACACGTGTAGCTGAGGAAAACAAGATGAAATAGGGCAACACAAAGGGCCCGTCCCGGAGGCCTCCCCAGGGCAAGAAAGGAGCAGAGAAACACTACGAAAGCCTTTTGTGGAAGGCGTGATCTTCGAGATGGGGAGGAAGCAGAGGTGCCCGGAGACTCTCCTCTAAGGAGAACACCTCGGGCCCACGGCCGGGAAGCACAGAGCGGAGCACACATCCTCACTGTGCCCATCAGACGTGTCCCGGGCCAGGAAGATGGGACAGCCACGCCCAACCCCGCAGAAACGGCAACGTGCACCCCGAGATGCACCAGCTTCTACGGTAAGACGGGGAGGCTGGCTACTGGGCGGATGGAACAGAGCCGGTGAATCCCCCACGGGAGCTGCCGGAACCCTGCACTGTTTCTTGTAGCAAAGGCTCCAGCGCCCCCTAATGGCCAGCCCCTGCAAGCACCACTTAAGGCAAAGCCTTCCTCTATGGTGGCCGCGGGAAGGGCGCTGTCCAGAGTCCCCGCCTCGGTGCTCAGGGCATGCCTCTGCCTCACCCCTCGGCCCTGACAACACGCGCTCTGGTGGGGCTGAGATGCTGGGGCTGCCCCGGGGCAAGGGCAGGAGCCCGACAAGAAAGAACACTCCAAGAAACGTCCAGCCGTTGCCAGGGGGCACCTGAGAAGGCCACAGGACTGCCACCAGGGCGCAGGCCGGGTTCTGCCCGAAAGCCAAGGCTAGCCTCTACAGTGGGAGGATGACAGAGGCCGGCAGACGGGCCTCCAGGTGGGGCTGGCGACGGCATCCTGTGAGATGGCAGTGGCCGCGCTGGCCAGGAGACGCGCTCAAAGCCTCAGGCCAGGGAGGAGGCAGTGCAGCAGGGAGTCCGGCACGGCGACCCCGGTCAGGCTCAGCATAAGCCTGGGTCTGATCAAGCCTGCCTACGACCCTGCTGAATACAGAAGCCACCAGGGCCAAAACAAGGACCCCGGGGGCGGGGGGCAAGCACAAGGGGGCGCCACGCCACGCACCGGCCTCACGCCCACGGCTCGGGCGCCCGCCGCCTCAGCCTCCTTGTTCAGCGAGTCTCGGTCAGACGAGCGGCCGCTGGCCGTGCTGTCCAGGGAGTGGCAGGAGACGGCGTTGTACAGCGCCTCGTAGGGACCCTCCTCTTCCGCCCCAGCGTCGAAATCGATGATCAGCTCAGTCACTGCTTTCTCCACGTCCCCTGGAGAGGTCAGAGGGCACGAGGGTCAGTAAAAGGGGCACAGTCTGGGTTCCAACCAGCACAGCGACTCAAAGCCTCTTCAGCAACCTGAACTTGACCAATGCTGGCCCGGACCAGGAAGAGGACCGCTTTGACCAGGGACAGACATAAAGGCAAACTTTCAGCTCCGCTCTCTACCCCGAGAGCTAGACAGATCTTCCCTAAATCAGTGTGCAGACGCTGGGGGTGTAGCTCAGTGCTAGAGAGCTTCATGCATGTGGGCCCAGGTCTGGTTCCCAGCACCCCAAAACCCCAGGAAAGCCCCTTGGCATCTGTAAGGGTGCTCTCCCAAGATAAAAGCCCCAGGTACCTCAGTACGCGGCAGCCTGACCTTAACCCCAAAACACAGGCAAGTATAACTGAAAAACTCAAGGAATCCCTTAAACGCATCCATAAAGGCGCCACGTGCTCGGGCAAGACGGAACGGCGAGGCCTCTGGAAGGAGGCACGTGCAGCTGGCGACCCGCGGCCCACTGGCCACCAACCCCGAGTGCTGACGGACCCCGTGACCGCGCCCTGTGCCGTCACAGAGGGCCTCTCCAGGTGGCTTGTAAGCAGTCCAAACTGTTTGTCCTTGAAAGCTCAGCTGAGTCGATGACTAATCCCATCACTAGCAGATTATGAGGCCAAGGAGAGACGCAGGCGGGCGGGAGGGAGGGAGGGAGGGAGACAAGGAATCCACAGAGAGGGGAGGTGGGGAACTCGCTCTTTTTTTTTTTTTTGGTACTAGGGATTGAATTCAGAGGCATTCTCCCTCCAAGCTACACACCTAGACCTTTTTATTTGTAGTTTGAAACAGGATCTCGCGAGGCTGATGAGTCTCACTACTTGCTGAGGCTGGCCTCGAACCTGCGATCCTCCCGTCTCAGCTTCCTAAGTACTGGGATTACAGGCGTGCGCCACCACGCCTGGCTACCTGTGGACCCTTCTCCCTCTGCTCTCCTCCGAGGGACCTTCCAGTTTTCACTGCTGGCTGTGTTCTGGCCCTCTTCATTACACTAGTGTTTAGGGGTGTCGGTCGGGCTCTCGTTTGTCTGCTGTTCCTCATGCCAGCAATCCAGAAGCCTGGTCACTAAGTCCGAAAAGGGATCCTGGCTAAGGATAGGACAGGCAGAACTGCCTGCGTCAGCACCCAGACCACATCCGCCGGGCAAATGAATTAGTACCCAAATCCACTGCCTACACCCCTCCCCACCAGCAGACCCTCACTGACGACCTCCGAGGCCAGTCACGGATGGGACACCAGAGTGGGTGTGAGAAGAAGGCGGCTACGCTGAGATCTGAATACATCCTGAGACGCCCCCGCCAACTACACGCCCGGAGCCTACTGTGAAAGCGAAGAGTACACAGAGGGGCAAAGCGGCGGCACTGGGCAGAGGCCTGCGTGGTGCTAACGAAACTCCCTACAGCAGCGGGGAAATGAAGGAAATATGAACTTAGCAAGCACCCAAACCCCCTGGAATGCCGGCTCCAACGACCACCTTCCGCCCTGCCCACGAAAGTGCAGCTCTGTTTTTTTTTTTTTTTTTTGGTGGTAGTGGGGATTTAACCCAGGGGCATTCTACCTTCGAGCTCCACCCCCAGCCCGATTTTTACTTCTTATTTTGAAACAGGGTCTCACTAGGTTGATGAGAGTCTCACTACTTGATGAGGCTGTCCTCGAACCTGCGATCCTCCTGTCTCAGTCTCCCAAGTACTGGGATTACTAGCGTACATCACCACATCCGGCTTGGCTCAGCTCTTTTGGAGCCGGAGGCCCTTTCCCG
Organism: Graphiurus murinus; assembly: GCA_004027655.1. Taxonomy (NCBI): domain Eukaryota; kingdom Metazoa; phylum Chordata; class Mammalia; order Rodentia; family Gliridae; genus Graphiurus; species Graphiurus murinus. The sequence continues at coordinate 42,071 of PVLC010002147.1, read as the reverse complement.
GCAGAGGGGGGGTCTCCTCACCCTGAGACTTTGCGGCATCTGTGCTGGAGGGCAGAGGCGGCTGGGCTGTGGAGGTTTTATCGGCCTCTTTTGCGCTTCTTTTTCCCGTCATGTGATCTATATGGAAAAATTAAAGAACAGATGAAAAGACAGACAGACAGCTGTACCAAGTTCAAATGCCCGGGCCCAGGCGCGTCGTACCTTGGATGAGCGCGGCGATCTGCTGGCTCTTTTGAGAAGGCAGGTCCCGGACAGTGTCGAGGGCGGTGAACCCACGGCTGTCTTTTATGTTGACATCGATTCCTAGGAAGGCACGCCAGGTGGACCAGGAGAGTGAGCATTTATTTAAGCCAGCCTCCAGGAAGGTCAAAGTCACAGGACACCTATGGCTCCCAAGCGGCAGGACCAGTATTTTTCCTCCACAGCCACTTAACAATCTAAGAATCATCCACACACTTCGACTCCACCAGCAGAGACACATACACTGGATTCGAATGCAGCCAGCGGAATCCCCCTGTGGGGAAGCTACGGACACACAATCCCCGCCTGGGCATGCGGTGTAGACCTGAGCGCTGCCGAATCTCACCTGCAGCCAGCAGGATTTGCACCACATCGGTCTTGCCAAACAAAGCGGCCTCATGCAAAGCACTGCCCGTCTCCGTCTGGAAAGCAAAGGAGAGTGCAGAGCAGGGGGCGTCAGGGGGGCGTCAGAACGGCCTGGTGACCACAGGACAGAGGTAAGAAAGGGCGGGAAAAACAAGACAAACTCCTGCGTGGCCCTCGGCATTCTCTTCCCAGCTTTTCTGGCATGGATTCCAAAGCCACGCCCTCAAGGCCCTTTGTGTGCCAACCTAGAGCCACCAAACGCGACCTTCCTGGGGAAAAGGAACCGAGAAGACAGGATGGAGCAGACGCCCTGAGCCGACCCCTGGGTGGGGAAGGCCTGCACACAGGGCGAGGTGAGGGCTCCCTGGCAGAACCGCGCTCTGGCGACTCTGGGGACGCAAAAGGTGGCGGTGGGGACACGTGTGCAGGAAGCTAATGAGACCTTTCTGACTGTGAGAGTCTGTGAGCGTGTCTTTTCAGGGTTTAATGACACGTCACCCCTGAAAAGAAACAAAAACCACAGATTCCGTCCAAGAGCGCCTTGGTCTCTAGAGTTTCACACGGAAACACGTCAACACACGCAAGCACTGGGACGGGCGTGACACGAGCCACACAAGAACACAGCCCGGCAGCACGGCGCCCCGCCCCCTCCGGACCCGTCCAGCCCCCGTGGAGGGCTCGGCCGCTACCTGGTGGTTGCTGTCCATGCCGGCGTCCAGCAGGACCTGCACCACCGCCCTGTGGCCGTTGCGCGCCGCCAGGTGCAGGGGGGTGTGCTTCTTGGTGTTGCAGCCCAGGAGGTTGGGGTGGGCGGTGAGCAGCATCTTGACCACGTCCAGCCGCCCGTAGAGCGCGGCCAGGTCCAGCGGCGTCTCGAACTTGTTGTTGCGCATGGTGGGGTCCGTGAGCTCCTCCAGCAGCACCTTCACCACCTCGGTGTGGCCGTACTGCGCCGCGCAGTGCAGGGCCGTCTCGTTGTCGTTGTTCTAAGGGTCAGTTAACAAGCGCAGACGTGAGAAAGGCCACCGGCGAGCTGCCATCCGCACGAGAAACCACTGAAATCTCCACGAGCAATGGCAGTGAGCGTGGGTGGCTGTCCTCCCGCAAGTGAGTGGAGTGCTCCCTCCAGCCCCGTCCTCCCACGGGCCCTGCGAGGGGGAGCAGCAGAGGGTCAGGAGAGGGAGCGAGGGCCTGGGCGGGCACTGGTGGAGTCCTGACACAGGAGCATACCACTGCCATTGTCTCGTGTTCAATTTCAGCTGGTTTTACAATCCGTATTTGTTCGACCCAGGGGTGCTGCCTCTGGATCTGCTAATCACCCATGTCTTTCACCCACACTTTTAAAAGAGAGTTTGTCATCTGGGTGCATGCAAATCAATGAGCCGACAGTTAAGGCAACAGAGGGATCCGCCAGCAGCCGTTTCCAGGGAGGGAAGCCGGGCCCCGGCTCTGTTGCAGAGGTCCACTGGACTTTGAGGCTGCACTGGGCCCGACCCAAGGCTGTACTGACCCGCGCATGCAGAACCGGCTTCATTAGCGAACAGGCAGCCTGGGGAAGTGCTTCTTATGTGAGAAAGACACAGTCAGATGCTGGAATGTTTGCTGTGAGAGGTGCAAAATATTCAAACATAGTTTTACAATCAATTCACGTTCCTAACCCTGGCCCTCTATGTCCATAGAGTACTCTAACCATAGAGTACGGGATAAAATGAGACAAATTTGTGCCTTATCAACCATCGGAAGCAAAACATTAGTCATTCCAATTGTGAGGTTTTGGTTTTGGTTTTGTGGTGTTGGAGATGGAGCCCAGGGCCGAGGCAGGCAAGCGCTCTGCCGCTGAGCCCACCAGCCACGTTCTTTCTCTTACTATGACTGACAATGTAGAATCAGGGCAGAAGTAGCTCCCATGGCCTCTCGTTTTTGAGGAGCACTAATGAAAATAACTCCCCCAAGAGATTCTGAGATCCCCAAATGCAGCCAGGAGGCTTCGGCCACTCTGGGAAGCCGAGCTCCCGAGGGCTCGTCCACCAAGTCAATATTGTGCACCTCTCAGTGGCCCAAAGGCGACCTGCTCGGATTCTGCTAATGACGTCAGAAGCGACAGATGAGCAGTCCCCGCCACGCGTGCGCTTCCATCTGCTCTTGATCTCCCGGTGGCTGCATCATTTTCCCTGCCACACCAAGCGTGTTAGAAAGACCGAAAGCTGCTGGGAGCAAGGCCCCGACAGGCCAGAATGACGGCAGAGAAGATTTAAAAATGAGAGGAGGACAGACGAGGTGCAGCAGGAGCACATGGCAAAGGAAACGCACAAACCAACCGAGGTGCAGCGGGACACGGCTCCAGGAGTCAGAGCCGGGAAGGACGCAGCCCACCGGCCACGCCAAGCCAGCCTAGAGGGCAGAAGTCAGAGGGCAGAGGGCAAATGCTCGGGGCTCCCCGCACAAGCCAGCCCATGGGAACCCGACTCGGAGCGCCCATTTCGTGTCATGGCCTGACTCCCCCAGCTGACTTGGAGCCGGCTCCTGGTGGAAACAGAGTCACTCTGGCGCTTTCTACAGAGCGAACCTGGGGCGCGGTGGTGACAGAGACAAGTGTAAACGGATTCTCCGTTCTCCGGGTTTTACCCGTCAAGATGAGCAGGGCAGCAAGGGCCAAGAAGCCAGCTTAGTCTTATTAAAATTCCAGTCCAGAAAACTTCTGCTTACTACGAAGCAAACAGTACTGTCTTTTTAATGTCCAAGTTATCTCCTGACATCCAGAATAATTTGTCCCAAATTTTGTAAAAAGGATGGCATTAGGGACGAAAGAAATACACACTCTAAACGATCCAACAAGGAAATAAAGAACTGGGGGCTGGGAGTGGAGCTCAATGTAGAACAGTGGGTAGAGGGTTTTTGTTTTTGTTATTTATTTATTACTGTGTGGGGTTCTTTTGTTTTGTTTTGGGGGTTTGTTTGTTTTGTAGTACTGGGGACTGAGCCCAGGGGTATTCTATCTCTGAGCCACACCCACAGCACTACCTTATTTTTACTTGGAGAGTTGCTGAGAATCTCACAGGGTTGCTGAGGCTGGCTTCGAGCCTGTGATCCTCCTGTCTCAGCCTCCCAAGCGCTGGGATGACAGGCGTGCGCTGCCGAGCCTGGCGTATTTTTTGTTTTACCCGAATGAAGGCAGCTGTCACAGAGCTGCGCTGCTAAAGGCAAAACCTGGCCCGCTGCTCACGCAAGGCGCAGCAGGATCGTGAGTTTGAGGCCAGCCTGGGAAACACTGCAAGACCCTGAGGGAGGGAGGGAGAACAGGAAGAAAAAAGAAATAAACTAAAGAAGGGGAAAACCAAAAAATTAAAATTAAAAATAAAAAAGGTTTTAAAAATCTTGACCACCACTGGCAAATTCCCAGTTCATGTTAAAATGGTCTGCCACATCTCTGCAGAAAGCTATGCTCCTTTTCACAGTGTGGGAAGCATCCTAGGAAGTTTCCATCCTGCCGGACCTGGTGTACTCATTCCAAGTTCTCCCGGTTGTGTGTGTGCTGAACACATCTCTCTACCACTGGCCGTGTGCCAACACGGTGACCTCTTAGCATGCTTCCCCTTTAAGCCTGACAACTCTTAGGTTAAGAAGCCACTAAGTGTCACCGGGCATGGTGGCACACACCTGTAATCCCAGTACTTGGGAGGCTGAGACAGGAGGATTGCAGGTTTGAGGACAGCCTCAAGAACTTAATGAGACTCTTATCAACTTGGTGAGACCATATGTCAAAAAAAAAGATAGGGCAAGCTGGGTGTGGTAGCAGGTTCATAATCCCAGTACTTGGGAGGTTGAGACAGGAGGAAAAACAAAAACAAAAACAAAAACACAGCTGGGGCTGTAGCTCAGAGATAGAATGGATGAAAATGGAGCTGGGCGTGGTGCACGCTTGTCATCCCAGTACTTGGGAGGCTGAGACAGGAGGATCACAGGTTCGAAGCCAGCCTCAGCTACTTAGTGAGGCTCTCCACAACTTAGTGAGACCCTGTTTCAAAGAAAAAGAATGGATGAACATGGATCCTATTATTAGAGAAAAATATTGTAGCAATCTTGAATTTTCTGAATTTGGTAATTAGGTGGTGATCTTATAAATCAATGTCCTTGCTCTTAGATTTAGCTTGAAGAACTAATTAGTATTAAATTGAAGGACTTAGGATTAAAAAGCCATTACATTCATGACCTAATCTCAAATGGTTCATCATCAGCTACAGCAACAATTTACATGCACAAAACACGAAATGGGGCAAAATGTCAAAAACTGGAGTAATAAGTATTACGGCAGTTCACTGCACTGGTGTGTGTGTGGGTGTGTTGATGGACATTCTACCACTGAGCTCCCAGCCCTATTCTATTTTTATTTTTTTAATTATTATTATTATTATTATTATTATTTTTTTTTTGCGGTACTGGGGATTGAACCCAGGAGCATTCTACCTCTGAGCTACACCCCCAGTCCTATTTTTTATTCTTTATTTTTGAAACAGGGTCTCACTAAGTTGCGGAGGGCCTCACTAAGTAGCTGAGGCTGGCTGTGAACCCGGATCCTCTGGTCTCAGCCTCCCAAGTACTGGGATTACAAGCACGCGCTACCATGCCCGGCCTTTATTTTTATTTTGAAACAGGGTCTCACTAAGTTGCAGAGGTCCTCAGTAGGTTGCTGAGGCTGGCCTTGAGCCTGTGATCCTCTGGTCTCAGCCTCCCAAGTACTGGGATTACAAGCATGTGCCACCATGCCCAGCTCCACTGCTTTATTCCTACGACCTCTTTTAAGGTGGGACTTTTTTTTTTTTTCCTTAAATAAAAAGCTTTTTACAAAACTTTCCAGGTGATTCTGACACACCCAGACAAGCTGAGGATCACTGGGAGACAACTGGTCTAAATAAAATTCCATGTTCCCTCCAGTTCTCAGACTGTAAATGATCTTTAAGTGGACGGAAAACCAGATCTACCCTAAAACTAATTTGACTGAAAATCATCATATGACGTCCAGATTGAGGTAAAATGTTTCAAGAGGGAATGAGCCATTTTCATAGTTCCACCTAAGCTGTGGATAACTGCACCTCGGGACTGGTTTGTGCTGATTTGCTGAGAAAGGGATGGCCCACCACTGACGAGGAGTGTGGAAGCTCATGAAGACCGCATCTGTTCCCAGATGGGATTCGCATTCACAAGTGACTTAGCAAAGCAATTCTGAGACACAAGCCAAGTCAACAAAACCCCAAAGCCTACGGAATCAGACTGCAATCCGTTCCACCAGGACCTGTATCCTCGGAACCACCCACTCACCTCCATCCCGCAAGCCCTTGGCCTTTCGGGGAGAGAGGAAAGCAAAGGGCAGTATTTCCAAAGGGAGAAATACGTTCTCGTTACATTTGGACTGGTTTTCTCTTATGTGCGCAAAACCAAATGATAGGAAAATGTACTTTCAAAAACCAAAGCCATACCCTTAATCAAAGCTTTCTAAGCTACTAACTCCCTGAGAGGGAAATCAGTACCTCAAGGACCCCCCCCCCAACAAGACCCTGGCTAGCCTGAGCAACGCTTCACTGACTTCAGCTACCAGCAACGAAGACCGATTCCAAAATGCCTTTTCAGAAATACTACGCTATACACACTCGGAAAACTAGGATCTCAAATATTACCAGTTACTAGATGCTTTTAAGTTTAATGTGTGCTATCAGTCAGAATAAAACTCTCAAACAATCCAAGAAGGTGGGTGGTAATATCCCATTTTACTTTTTTTATTTTATTTATTTTGCGGTACTGGAGATTGAACCCAGAGGCATTCTACCTCCAAGCTATACCCCCAGCCCTATTTTTATTTCTTATTTGGAAACAGGGTCTCGCTAGGTAGATGAGAGTCTCACTATTTGCTGAGGCTGTCCTCAAACCTGCGATCCTCTTGTCTCAGCCTCCAAAGTACAGGGATGACAGTCGTGCACCACCAGGCCTGGCAAGCAACAGGTGTTAAAAGAACAAAATGGAACCGGGCATGGTGGCGCATGCCTGTAATCCCAACATTTGGGAGGCTGAGACCGGAGGATCCGGGTTCGAGGCCAGCCTCAGCTACCTAGTGAGGCACTCCGCAACTTAGTGAGACCCTGTTTCAAAATAAAGAATAAAAAATGGGCTGGGGGTGTAGCTCGGAAGTAGAATGCCCCTGGGTTCAATCCCCAGTACCGAAAAAAAAAA
>PVLC010002147.1:0-35143 GCA_004027655.1 Graphiurus murinus | reverse complement strand
ACTAGGTTGATGAGAGCCTCACTACTTGCTGAGGCTGTCCTGGAACCTGTAATCCTCCTGTTTCAACCTCCCAAGTACTGGGATTACAAGTGTGTGCCACCACGCCCAGCTAAGGGAGAATTTTTAAATTCGGGTTTTTTTTTTCTTTTGTGGTACCGGGGATTGAACCCAGGGGCATTCTACCTCTAAGCTTCAGTCCTATTTTTTACTCTATATTTTTTGAAACAGGGTCTCACTAAGTTATAGAGGGCCTCACTAAGTAGCTGAGGCTGGCTGCGAACCTGTGATCCTCCTGTCTCAGCCTCCCAAGTACTGGGATTACAAGCATGTGCCACCACGTCCGGCTGAACATTTTTAACTCTAAGAAGTATAGTTTCATCATTTTCTGTGCTTTTTTTTTTTTCTTTTTTCTTGTGGCACTGGGGATTGAACCTTTGAGCTATATCCTCAAACCGATTTTATTTCTTATTTGGAAACAGCATCTCACTAGGTTGATGAGCGTCTCACTACTTGCTGAGGCTGGCGGGGAACCTGCGATCCTCCTGTCTCAACCTCCATGTACTGGGATGACAAGCGTGCACCTCCATGCCTGACTTTTCTGTGCACGTTGAAATGTCAGCTCGTCTGTGTGACTGCATTTTTTTTCTGAGCTTGAAGGGTTTTAGAAATCACAGTAGTAAACTAAGCACTCAGGCTGGTCCCTTCTACTTCCCCACCCCTGCTGTTCCAGGCGCCCCCCACCTTCCCAGAATCAGTACGGGTTTTAAAAATAAAACCCCAACCCCCGGCAGCTGCATCTCCCCATTCCCAGACAAGCCAAAAGCAGAGGGCTGAAGCAGGCGACAGTCAGGGTGATTCGGGGGAGGAGCCGGAGCGGCCAAGAGCGGAAGCCAGAGCACCAGAGCGGAGGGGCAGCGATCCTGCCGCAGGTACACACCTTGGCATTGATATAGGGGTCAAAGGGGCCGTACTTTTTGAGTTCTTTGATCTCAAGACCATTCTACAAAAAGGAGAGGAAAAGAAAGCGTGATGGTAAAATGGATGGAACATTCAAGCCACACGCGCCCCGAGGTGCCCGCCGCTCAGGCAGGGCAGTCTGCAAGACGGCCCCCAGGCGCCTGCTCCGTTATCCCCGTGTTCCAGCATCCGGCTGGATCCACACTAGCGGTTTTTAAATAAAGCAATGCAGTTCTCATAAGGAGCCAGACCCATGAGGTCCTTCCAGCTCCTGCAGACCTCGTGCCCGCCCGCCCCACACCCGCATGGAGGACCGCTGCAGGCGGGAGGCGGCTGTGAGCAGGCAAGCCGGCCACTCCGTGGCTCTGCCATCCAAGCAGCTGTGCTCCGGGCACAAGTGAGCAAAGCCAGGATTAGAAACGGCTGCGGAACACTGCTTAAGTGAGGAGGCCTCTCACGGGTGACCACTTTCTACGGCCTTGAAAAGCATTAGTCACAAGCAAGATCTCTTACACATTTCCTCCAGAGAAGGGAAATGATCACCTGAGTCGGGAGGGGCGATTCTAAAGAGACGCTTCTCCTTCCAAATCTTAGGGACAAACACTCTCACTGAGGGAATTGGGCGCCTGTTGCTCCCCTACCCAGAAAACCCAGTCCCAAGCGGGGAGGCAGGCTGAGTAACAGCCACACGCGTGACCTCCACGGCCAGGTGTGTGGAAACTCCTTTCCCCAGGCCTCGGAGAGAAACTGTCCTCGGAACCAAAGTCCTGCTCTCTCAGCAGTTCACTGAGAACCTGCACGAACCTCGCTCACAGGTGGGCTCGCCAGAATGATTTTTTTTTTTTGGGGGGGAGGAAAACCTTGTTCTAATCCAATAGGTAATTTAACAATCTCCTTTCAGCGAAGTCTTTAGGAAAACAGTCCTAAACTAAGAGCAGTGTCTCCCTCGTCCGAGCAATGAGAAAGTGCTGGCTGCAGCCAAGCAGAGGAGTGGCTTTGTCCTCTGCCGAAGACCACCGCTGTTGTAAGGCACTTTTTCTTGAATGCTGCCTTTCCTATTTTCTAAGACTTGTCTCTGCTTTTTTCCTTTTTTTTTTTTTTTTTTTTTTTTTTGCAATACTAGGGATTGACCCAGGGGCATTCTACCTAGTCCTATTTTTTATTCTTTATTTGGAAACAGGGTCTCACTGAGTTGAGGAGGGCCTCAACCCAGATCCTCCCGTCTCAGTTTCCCAAGTACTGGGATCACAAGCGTGTGCCACCACACCCAGCTGTCTCTGCTTTTTCAAAGTGCACTCACTCTTTTCTTTCAGTACTGGGGATCAAACCCTGGGGTGCTTTGCCGCTGAGCTACACCCCCAGCCCTTCTTATTTGAGGCAGGATCTCACTGAATCACCCAGGCTGGCCTTGAACTTGTGTTCCTCCTGCCTCAGCCTTCTGAGTCACTGTGCCTGACCCACTCTTAAGCTAACGTCAGAGGACATCGTGGAGATGCTCCCCGTTCTGTCAAGTCGCCTCTGACCTCCACTCATGCGTTCCTGATGTGTGAGTTCCTTGTTCAGTGCTAGCACATTCTGATGTGTGTAAAAGAACATCGTGGCTCACACGATCCTGACAGATGCCAGGGCAGCAACTCTGCCGGGCCAGGGGCATACGCACAGATGACAATTCATCAAGCCTACCAGTTTCAAATGGACTCTACCAATTTTGAAGAATTTGCATATTTTAAAATTTTGCAGCCGGGCGTGGTGGCTCACGCTTGTAATCCCAGCATTCGGGAGGCTGAGACCAGAGGATCCGGGTTCAAGGCCAGCCTCAGCTACCTAGTGAGGCACTCCGCAACTTAGTGAGACTCGGTTTCAAAATAAAAGAATAAAAAATAGGGCTGGGGGTATAGCTCGGAGGTAGAATGCCCCTGAGTTCCATTCCCAGTACCGAAAAAAAAAAAAAAAAAAAAAAAAAAATTTTTGCACACATACGTGGTGTACGGGTACTAGCACTATTACAAATCTGTACAAGTCAAATGCATATAAAACGCATCCTGGCGGCACGAGAGTTCTGGATCCGCCAGGGCGAGCGGGGGAGGGAGGAGGGAATGGGAGCGGGCTCCTGAGGTCTCGCTTCTCCTTCTCCGACCTGCTCGTTGACCCTGGTGTGCGAGGGCCCCTGGTGGATGAGCAGGCGCACGATCTGGGCGTCTCCCTTCCAGGCGGCCAGGTGCAGCGGGTAGCAGCCTTTGGAGTCAGCCACGTTGGTCAGCGCGTCGTTCCTCAGAAGAACCTCGACCACGTCCCTAGACGGCAAAAAAGCCAGTCGTGAGTGTGCAGAGCTCGGGTCCTCACATCTGCACAGCACAAAGCTCTTCACAGGCAGGCCCTCACCTGCCCCACCGCTCCCGGAGCCCATGCTGGCTTCCCTCCTATCCCGCGAGCTCCACAGAGCTGCCAAGTGGCTGACCCACCTCGAGCAACGCTACCTGACTTAGGGATTTCTGGATAGTCCATGTATTGGGCACTACTTTGAAGATGTCTGGACTCCTTGTCTACACCTCAATGTTTCCTAGTTTGGGACGTTTAAACAGCATTCAGGGATAGCCCAAAGAGACAACTATTACATTCATTGCCTTATTCGGATCACTTGGTGATGTGGGAGCCGAAAGCAGGAGGCAGAGCAGGGTTAAAGTTGTTGCAAGCCGGGCATGGTGGCCCACACCTGTAATCCCAGTACTTGGGAAACTGAGACAGGAGGATTGCAGGTTCGAAGCCAGCCTCAGCAACTTAGTGAGACCCTGTTTCCAAATAAAAAATAAACAAATAGGTCTGGGGGTGTAGCCCAGAAGTAGAAGGCCCCTGAGTTCCATTGCAAGTATTAAAAAAAAAAAAAAGTTGTTGCAAACATAAGCCAGACACATATGGCATCATTCGATAGCTCCAAAAAGAGACTCGGCTTTCTCCTCGGCGACACTGCTAATTACACAGATACAAGTGTGCAATCATCCTCATGTGCGTCTGGAGAGGAAGCTGCCGGGCAGGCTCCCGCCTTTCAGTTGCAGATTCACTTTAGCTCCGGCTGTTAACTGAGGGGGGGGGTGCGATTTTCTTTAGCTTTAAGAGAATTATAGAAAAGACATAATAATCATGTTCAGTATGTTTCAGAAAAGTTTAATGGTGAAGGAAATAACCATGGTGTCTTTTTGGCAAGCTGGAATCAATTAGGCTGGGCAGAATAGTGGGCAAGAGCTACAGAACACTAAGAGAGTGAGGGTCTGCTCCTTGCTCAAAAAAAAAGCCTAAAATGAGGGGCTGCGGGTTGCTCCGTGGTAGAGTGTGTGCCCGTGTGAGGCCCTGGGCTCAATCTCCAGTGTCACAGAAAAAAGAAAAACCTACTGTGATTTCAATAACCCCTCCTCGTATGAACCAGACTATCGCTTGTCTCCCAGAATGCACTGCATCAAGCCCTCTTCATACCCTGTTCTGGGTAACTCCCGTTTCCGTTCTTCAGCATCCAGGCAAATCCCTCACTGCGCCCCACAACCACACCCCCCCTCCCCATAAGCACCGTGTCTCCCTGGCGGGAAGGCCAGAGTCCGGGCCTTGAAGTATCTGCCTTCCCTCCCAGGCTCCCAAGAGCAGGCCTTCCGCAGCAGTCTTCTCACACAAACGCCCCAACTCCTAACGCCTCTCTACCTAAGGGGATTCAAAGGCGACACGAAGCCGGGCGTGGTGGCACACCCTTGTAACCTCAGTACTTGGGAGGCTGAGACTGGAGGATCCGGGTTTGCGGCCAGCCTCAGCTACTTAGTGAGGCCCCTTGCAACTTAGTGAGACCCGGTTTCAAAATAAAGAATAAAAAATAGGGCTGGGGGTGTAGCTCGGAAGTAGAATGCCCCTGGGTTCCATCCCCAGTACCGCGGCATGACTCGTGGGCTCTCCCTTGTGTTGGGGTCTGCACACGGAGCATGCAGTGGCCCTCACAAGCCCATCCGTGAGGCAGTGTGGACTGGGAGCGCCGCCACCTCGTCAGTGGATTGATCCGGTTGGGAGTTCGTTTAGGGGACCTGTCCTCGGACAGTACCCGTCCCTGGTGCCCTCCTCTCACTCGCTCTGCTGCTTCCTGACAGCCGTACCGAGCTGCCGTCCCCCGCCATGCCTGCCGCCACGGCGCCTCTTCCTTGGAGCGGCCAACCCTGGACTGCGCCCCGCGGCTGTGAGTCAAGTCTCACCTGTCGAAACTGTGCCTGTCAGGTGTTGTGGTGACAGTGACCAAAAGCTGACTAATACACCTTAAAAATAAGTTTTATTCACCAAGGGGGGGACTTTATGAGGAAAGAATGGCAGCAGGCAAGAAGACAGTAAATATGTAACTATTTTAACAGAAGATACTTTTCTTGTGACCATTCAATCTATTTTCAGTTTATCCAGGAATTAGTGAGCGATTCCAGCCCCTTTGTAATCTAGGGCCCAAATTTTACCTTTTTTTTTTTTTCTTTTTGTAGTACTGGGGATTGAGTTCTCTACCACTGGAATACATCTCTAGTCCCTAGCCCTTTCTTTTTATTTACTTATTTATTTACTTATTTTGTGATCCTGGGAATTGAACCCAAGGAGGGGTACTCTACCACTGAGCTAGACCCCCCGCCATTTTTATTTGTGTGTGTGTGTGTGTGTGTGTGTGTGTGTGTTTTACTAGAAATTAAATCCAGGGACATTCTACCTCTCAGCTACACCCCAGCCCTATTTTATTTTGAAACAGGGTCTCACTAAGTTGTGGAGTGCCTAAGTTGCTAGGGCTGTCCTCAAACTTGCGATCCTCCTGTCTCAGCCTTCCAAGTACTGGGCTTACAAGCATGTGCCACCATGCCTGGCTTTGTTTTTTTATTTTGAGACAGTATCTCACTAAGTCTCCCAGGCTGTCCTTGAAATTTTGGTTCTCCTGCTTCAGTCTCCCCAGTAGCTGGAAGTGTGCCACTGAGCCCAGCCCTTTTTTATTTTTTATAAATGGCCTCAAACTTGTAATCCTTCTGCTTCAGCTTCCCAAATACCTGGGATTACAGGTATGTGCCACCATGACTGGCTCCAAATTTGATTTTCATTATCATTGTACAAAACTGGGACATCCCAGGGTGGGGGGAATAAGGAGAAGAAAATACAAAATTTAGCGGGGTATGGTAGTGCCTAAAATCCCAGTACTTGGGAGGCTGAAACAGGAGGATGGCAGGTTTGAGGCCAACCTCAACAGCCTAGTGAGACCTTGTTTCAAAATAAAATAAAAAGGGTTAGGAGTGTAGCTCAGAGATAGAACACCCCTGGGTGTAATCCCCGGTATCAGAAAAGGAGAGAGGGGGAGGGAAGGAAGGAGGGAGAAGGAAAAGAAAGAGAAAAGGAAAAACTCAAACTTTGGCTAAAGATTTCTTTTGAGGGGATAGGAAGGCAGGAAATGATCTTTAAAGAGAAAAGAGGGCATCTGGATCCGTTTAGCTTGTTTTCTCTATTCCTGAGTGCACTGCCTAGTCACCTTTTAAGAAGCAAAACAAGACGCCCTGAAGTTCTGGGCCCTGCAGGGCAGGCGGGGGCGGGCGGGGGCGGGGCAGAGACAGGCATGACGGGGCGTGGGGGCTCCTACTCACCTGTGGCCGTTCAGGGCTGCGTGGTGCAGCGGGGTGTAGCCAGTGCTGTCCACACAGTTCACGTTTGGCCCCCTCCACATGCTAGCAGGGAAGAGAGAGAGAGAGAGAGAGGTTGCAAAGACGAAAGTCACCAACCAGAAGCAGAGCCAGCTAGCTGCTTGGCAAAGACTTCTGTGTGGTGTTTAACCAAACTGAAGTCTTCCAAATGACTCCCATACAGGGAGTGTGGAGCAGGGACTCATGCCACACAGCCGGTGCACCTGGGTGTGCCAGGCCAGGAGCCACACACAGGACCACGGTGGCACCCGAGCTGTTCTGAGCCCTCTGTCTGCCCTCTCCGCTCGGCCTGGGACTCTCAGGTTGCTGAAAGGTCACCACGAGCATCACAACACCAACCCCTCGGCCTGGTGCAGGTCCTGAGCACCAGCCTGTGCTGGCCACTGAGGCTGGAGAGAGACCACAACACAGACGTACAACCAAGACGATTCAACCAGCAAGGGCCGCTACCCCGTGGGCGGGCGCCAGCACTCGTGTGTGAAGAAGGGACAGCGTGTCCCTCCTCTGTCCACACGGCTGGCCCTCTGAGCCAACCCACGGCGGGTACTCAGGCACGCATCGGCACTGAGCACGCGCAGACCTGTGGTTCTTGCCATGACTGCCTAAACCACACAGTATACCAACTAGTCGTACTAGGTGTTCCGCCTAACCTAGAGATGAGGCGAAGCCCTCGGGAGCGGGGTGGGGTCGTCTGCAAACACTGCTCCATTTCATATTCAGAACCTGATTGCGTATGTATGGATTGTGGAATCCCAGGGGGCCCTGCAACAAGTCCCTTGTAGATACTGAGGAACAACTGCGTGCATCTTATGTGTGTGTGCAATTTTGGTATCTTACCTGAGTCAGAAATGGGAAGCAGAAATATCACCTTGTTAAATCCTCGAAGGCTAAATTCTCGTTTGTTTCACACCCTGTACTGGCCAGCGCCTCCCCACTTCTAAAGGTTTGAGGGACATACTCTGTCACGTGTCAACAATGCATGAGTGTGTGTGTGTGTGTGTGTGTGTGTGTGTGTGTGTGTGTGTGAATGTGGTCCTGGGGATTGGACCATGGGGCATCTACCTTCGAGCTACCACCCTCAGCCTGATTTTATTTCTTATTTGGAAATAAGGTCTTGCTACGTTGCTGAGAGGATCACTAAGTTGCCGTGGCTGACTTCAAACCTGTGATCCTCCTGTCTCAGCCTCCTAAGTACTGGGAAGCAATAATGGTTTTTCCTCCCTTTTTTTACTTGTAATTTTATTGTGTGGAGGGGGGGCTTTTTTTAAGCTGGGCATGGTGGCACATGCCTGTAATCTCAGTACATGAGAGGCTGAGACAGGAGAATCGCAGGTTCAAAACCAGTCTCAGCAAATTAGCAAGATCCTCAGCAACTTAGTGAGACCCTGTTTCCAAATAAAAAATAAAATTGGGCTGGAGGTGTCACTGAGAGCTGGAATGCTCCTGAGTTCAATCCCCAGCACTATACACATACACACACACACACACACACACCACACAGAATTTTTTAAAAATATTGAATCATTTATTCTTAGAATAAGCCTTATTTGGCCACTACCTACTATGGCTGTTTTGGGGAAATCTGTTGAGACTATCAACGTAACACTATATTACTTTAGATATTTGGAAACAGGATCTTGCTAAATTGCAGAGGGCCTCATTAAATTGCTGAGGCTGTCCTCAAACCTGCGATCCTCCCGTCTCAGACTCCCAAGTACTAGGATTACAGGCGTGCGCCACCAAGCACAGCTGAGAATATTCTCTTTTTTTTTTTGGTACTGAGGATGGAACTCAGGGGCATTCTACCTCCGAGCTACACCCCCAGCCCTATTTTTTTATCCTTTATTTTGAAACAGGGTCTCACTGAGTTGCGGAGAGCCTCACTAAGCAGCTGAGGCTGGCCGTGAACATGGATCCTCCAGTCTCAGCCTCCCAAATGCTGGGATTACAAGCAAGTGCCACCACGCCCGGCTCAGCTGAGAACATTCTTAAGGTAGAAAGTAGACAAGGTGAGATCTACAGAGATAGAATCCAGCAGAAAGCAAATTATAATAATGACATACGACTTTTTACCTATTACACTGACAAAAACGGAAATAATGACATTGTCAAGTGTTTGAAAAACAAGCACTCTTAAATACCACCGGAATGAGTCTAAACTGGTGAATTCCTCTGGGACGACAATTTGGCAGCATCATATCAAAACCGAAAATAGCCTTCCCTTTGCACCGGCAACCCCACTTCCAGGCAGCTGGCCAACAGAGACATCTGCACAGCGCCCAGGCCTGCTTCCAAAGGATGGCTTCACTGAGAGTAAACACTCAAAACCTAGCGCCTACCGACAGGCAAGCAGGTAAATGTTAGGCATACCCATAAAATGAAGAACTCAAAACCCATCGCAACCACCACCACAAAGGAAAGAAAAGAACTGTTGGACTACCATGTCCTGACGTGGAGAGATTTCTGTGTTATGGGTGAGGGAAATTAAGTCTTACTCAACACAGAGAACATGAGCGCCCCTTCCCTCCCCCTCTTTTTTCCTTCTTTCTTTTTTCGAACTAGAGATTGAACTCAGGGGCATTCTACCACTGAGCTACATTCTCAGCCCTGCATTTAGTTTGAAACAGGGTCTCACTAAGTTGCAGAGGGCCTCACCAAATTGCTGAGGCTGGCTGTGAACCTGTGATCCTCCATTTTCAGCCTCCCAAGTACTCAGATTATAAGCCTGCACCACCATGCCTGGCTCTTTTTTCTTTCTTTCTCTCTCTCTTTTTTTGGAACTAGAAATCGAACCTGGGGGCATTCTACCTCTGAGCTACATCCCTAGCCCTTTATTTTTATTTTGAAACAGCACCTTACTAATATGCTGTCGAAATTGCAATCCTCCTCTCTCAGCCTCCCAAGTACCCCTGGGTTCAATCCCTAGCACCACCACCCCCCCAAAAAGGGGGGAGAATTCAGATAAGTAGCATGGAACAGTGGTCAACAGAGGCTGGGAAGAGGGGAGGCATATCTGTCAAAAGGATACAAAATTTCAAATAGGAGGAACAAGATTCAAGAGATTAGAGTTAAAAACAAGGCTGTGTATTCTTGAAAATCACTAAGAAAGGTTTTAAGTATTTTCACCATGAAAAAAATGTGTAGTAATATATGTTAATTAGCCCAATTTAGCTATTCCACAACTTATACATATTTCAAAGCATCATGCTGTATACAATATATACATACAAATTATGTTTGTCAAAAATAAACAGCCGGGCATGGTGGCGCACGCTTGTAATCCCAGCATTTGGGAGGCTGAGACTGGAGGATCTGGGTTCGCGGCCAGCCTCAGCTACCCAGTGAGGCACTCCGCAACTTAGTGAGACCCTGTTTCAAAATAAAGAATACAAAATAGGGCTGGGAGTGTAGCTCTGAGGTAGAATGCCCCTGAGTTCAATCCCCAGGACCGCAAAAAAAATTAAATAAATAAATAAACAAAAGGAGCCAGGTATGATGGCACATACCTGTAAACCCAGTAACTTGGGAGGCTGAGACAGGAGGATCACAGGTTCGAAGCCAGCCTCAGCAACTTAGTGAGATCCTGTTTCAAAATAAAAAATTAAAAAAAAAAAAATAGGGCTGAGGGTGTAACTTGGAGGTAAAATGCCTCTGGGTTCAACCTCCGCTGAATGAATGAATGAATGAATGAATGAATGAATGAATGAAGAAGCGAGCAAGCTGGACATGGTGGCACACACCTATAATCCCATTACTTGGAGGATGGGACAGGAGGATCGAAGGTTGAAGGCCAGCCTCAGCAACTTAGCGAGACCCTATCTCAAACTAAAATATAAAAAGGCTGGAGGCATAGGTCAGTGGTAGAGTGCTCCTAGGTTCAATCCCTCATGCCAAAAAAAGAGAAGAAAAAGAGAATGGGGTAATGCCTGCTTCGATACCCGGTTACTTCTTCTTGTCAGCTATAAACGGTGAGGCCGAGGTGATGAGCCTTAACCTCCCTCCACCCCACACCCATCCCCCTTCAAACCCCAGCTCCCTCAGCATCTTCCAACCTCGGAGCTAAAGCGATCATTTCTCTTTGTCCCACCTGCACAATGTGTTACTGGAGATTGAACCCAAGGACATTCCATCTCTGGGCTATACCAAGACCTTTTAATTTTTTAAATTTTGAAACAAGGTCTCCCTAAATTGCTGAGGGCCTCACTAAGCTGCTGAGGCTGGCCTCAAACTTGCGATCCTCCTGCCTCAGCCTCCCAAGGACTGGGATTCCAGGTGTGCGCCACCATGCCCGGCTCAATGACCTCGTTTTTGAAACCAAAAATGATATGCCTATCCCTGACAATGAATCAGATGCTGGAAAATAAACTGGATCTGGAAACATCCGGAAGGCATAGCTTTCATACTGCCTTTCCAATAGTGTGTCACACCCAAGACAAAACCATCATTCTGTCATAATGCAGGTGCCACCAGTGATCCAGAAGCAAACAACCCAGGGGCGGACCCAAAGCTCCCCTCAGAGGGCCCTTGGCCAGGTGGAAAGAGTGCGCCTTGGTGCAGGCTCACACAACTCAACAGCAAGACGACTGAAATCTGCTAAGAGGGCCGAGAAGAGGAAAGCGCGACGCCGGGGACGCAGCGGGCACAGGTCCTGGCAGCCAGCGGAGCGTTCCCAGGACCAGCTGTGCCTTTGGCCAGGGCAACGCAGTCCCAAAGGGACCTGGAAACCGAGAGTCCCATGACAAGGCAGGACTAGCCAGCACCCCAACACTTTCTTTACCTCCACAGCTCTCGTTTAGAGTGATTAAGTTTGGACATCCTAGGCCAGTAACAAAACTCCCTCAAAACAGAAAAGATACTGAAGAAAGGTAGGAGCTTTCCTGAAGACTGCTGCTTTCCCAACCTCTCCCCATCCCTCGTTATCCTAATTAGCATCGCTCCTCCAAAAGCCCACCTAGAAATCTAGGGGCTGGGAGATCCACCAAACAAGCTCTACATGAACACGCAGAGCCGCAACCTCCATGCTTGGAATTTCAGCCGCAGACAGGATGGTAGCAATATCCCCTCCACCCAAGTTTCTTCCTTTTTGGCAGCTCAAGAAATGAGCTATTTACGATCCTGGTCTTCCTCCCCATCCCAGCTGCCCTACTAGGTTTTTCTAAAACAATAAGTACCAAAGGGCTGCTCACCGACAAAAAGCAGCTCAATACACAAGAGAACCAGGAAAAGAAAAATTTTAAACACAGTCCAGAAGATTCCTAAACAAAGTTTAATTTGTATAGATTCCACAGAAATGCAGTTGCTACCCTGGCCTTGCAGACCAAACCCCAAGTCTGACCCTGAAGGGTCAGAGCGGTTGCAGCGCCCCTTCGTGGAGAAACCACAGAACCCAGGTGAAGCGTCTGGGCCCTGCAGCCGGCAGAGGAGATTTCAAAAGCGGCCTCTGCCACGTGTCAACTGCCTGACCTTTAACAATTCACTGGATCCTCCAAACCACATGTCTGTGTCTGTATGTCATGTGACAGGTCGTCCAGGCCTGCCGTTGTGCACAGCAACTTCTAGAACCCTGAGCCAGTCCAACAGCATTAGGGTGCGGGGCCTACGGTGTGTCAGAGGCAGCTCGGCGGCCTGACGTGGTGCAAAAGGACGGGACCCCGGCCCTCTGTGCCTTGGAGCACCGGAGGTCTGAGAAGGCAGCCGAAGACACCCGGGAGGGGGCGAAGCACGGGCTGAGGCGTGCCCGCGGCATCCGAAAATCACCTGCACAGCTCTCTGCGTCCCTTTTAAACCGGCCACACAGTTCTGCACGGCAGCCCTGCAAGGCGTGGCACAGACTTGGAGGTCCACACCCTGGGGTCCCACCGCCAAGTCTCCAAGGAGAATGAGGGTTCTTCCAAAGGTTCATCAACATTCATGACTAAATTCCAATAGCGCTCTTCAGGCCAGCAAAACTCGGGCAAAAACTTGGGGTAACACTGCTTCAAGTCTTTGTGAAGTCAAACGAGAACAGCAAAAAATACACAGAGACTCCTGTTCTGTCCTGCACAGAAGGAGCCCCGCTCAAATGTCCCCAGATCCACGATCCCGTTCCTGATTACACCAGATGTGGGTAATCTCAACCTCCCGGGCTGTGAGGATCGTCTACCGCATGTGTCTTTTTCTTTTGCGGTACTGGGGATTGAACTCAGGGGTATTCTACCTCCAAGCTACACCCCCAGCCCTATTTTTTATTCTTTATTTTGAAACCGGTCTCACTAAGTTGCGGAGTGCCTCACTAGGTAGCTGAGGCTGACTGCGAACCCTGATCCTCCAGTCTCAGCCTCCCAAATGCTGGGATGACAAGCGTGTGCCACCACGCCCGGCTCGTATGTGTCTTTATAACACTTATCACATGTGACCTCGAGCCACCATGAATCGTGTGTGTGTGTGTGTGTGTGTGTGTGTGTGTGTGTGTGTGTGTTTTTTACTGGGGATTGAACCCAGGGGTACTCTAGCAGTAAGTACACGCCCAGCCCTCTCTATTGTGAGACAGGGTCTTGCTGAATTGCCCAAGCTGACCTTGAACTTGTGATCCTCCCAAATCACTGGGATTACACGCGTGCCCATGTGTGGCTAGTGAATTCTGCTGCTACTCATTCCACTACTCATTCCAGTGGGGGCGTCCCTCCTGTTTCCAAAAATGCAGCACTACGGAAGGAACTGCCCCAGGGCCACCTGTTTGCACCCACTACCGTTCGCTTTTTACCAACCTGGTAATTAATTCTCTCTTGCCAAGTCAGAGTCTTACCAACCCTGAACCAACACTACCCAGCAGAGTACGTTCCCCACGCAGTATAAACAATTCACTGCCTTCGTAACGGCACGGTGTCTTGACGGGGCATGCGGCAACGCTGCCGCCGAGGGCGCTGAATCCACACAGAGACAGAAGAGCACTCAGTCCACTGTCGGTGACAGCGATGTCCTCAGACGGCCCCAGCCACCGTTCTGCTTACTCTGCACAGACGAGCACCAGCAGGCGAGCGCGGGGTCCAATCTAGCGCCATTCAGAGAAGTTGATGCCAGGTGCTGGAGTCCCCGCCCTCGAGCTGAGAGGAGGGGGAAGCTCACAGGGAATGGGGGCCCGGAGCTTCACCAAGGAGGGGCTCCAGCCGGGCCGCAAAGGCGGACAGGGCCGGGCCAGTCACTGGCACGGGCTTCCAGCAGGAAGGACAGTGTGTGCCGTGGTGGAGCACACTTGTAGCCCCAGTACTTGGGAGGCAGAGAGAGGATCGCAGGTTCGAAGCCAGCCTCCGCTACTTAATGAGGCCCTCTGCAACTTAGTGAGACCCTGTTCTAAAATAAAGAACAAAAAATGGGGCTGGGGGTGTAGCTCAGAGGTAGAATGCCCCTGGGTTCAATCCCCAGTACCACACACACACACAAAAAAATTATCATGCAGAGCATTTTACAGGTGATGATCAAGAAGCGTGTGACTGAGCCGGGTGTGGTGGTGCACGCTCGTAATCTCAGTTCTTGGAAGACTGAGATGGAGGACCACAGGTTCAAGGACAGCTTCAGCAAGTAGTGAGACTCTCGTCAACCTCGTGAGACCGTTGCCAAATATGAAATAAAACCGGGCTGCGGGTGTAGCTCAAAGGTAGAATGCCTGAGTTCAATCCCCAGTACCACAAAAATAAATAAATAAATAAAATACATAAATAAATGAAGAAGTGCGTGGCTAGACCCCGGGCGCCCAGGTGGCAGTTGGCGATTCAGGCACGAGGTAAGGAGTTGGGTGAGGGCAGCGGTGAGGGGACAGAAAGGACAGGAGCCGTAGAAAAGGCAGGACCTGGAGAACCAAGTGACTCAGTGCGGGAGGGGCGCTAAGGTCTCCTAAGTAGCTGAGGCTGGCCTCGAACCTGCGATCCTTCTGTCTCAGCCTCCCAAGTACCGGGATGACAGCCGTGCACCACTGCGCTCGGCTGTTCTGGATTTTTTGGAGAAGTGACTCTTGACTCCCATGTGGAGACACCTGGTCAGTAGGTGGCCGTGAGAGTTTGGAACGTCACGGTATGACTTAAACATGAAAGGACATGTTCAAGAGACTGCACGTCAGCTGCATCTGGCCCTTCCAGTACTAGAGAGCACGAAAACAGACGCTGCCATTTCCACTTCCCTGGGAAGAAACTGGAGCAGAAACGACCTGCCATCATCACACGGCTAATTAAAGGAGAACTGAAGAAGCCGGGTGTGGTGGTGCACGCCTACTGTAATCTCAGTACTTGGGAGGCTGAGACAAGGGGATCACAGGTTCGCAGCCAGCCT
Organism: Graphiurus murinus; assembly: GCA_004027655.1. Lineage (NCBI taxonomy): Eukaryota > Metazoa > Chordata > Mammalia > Rodentia > Gliridae > Graphiurus > Graphiurus murinus. Next base: position 20,201 of record PVLC010002147.1, on the reverse strand, counting down.
CCGCCACCTAGTGAGGCCCTATGGAACTTGGTGAGACCCTGTTTCAAAATAAAGACTAAAAAATAGGGCTGGGGGTGTAGCTCGGAGGTAGAATGCCCCTGGGTTCAATCCCCAGTACCGCAAAAAAATAAAAATAAAATAGAGCTGAGGTGTAGCTCAGAGGCAATGCCCCTGGGTTTCATTCCCAGTACCACACATGCGCGCACACACAGCAGTACTAAAGCAAGACCCCGGCGTGACCCTCCTTCTCCTGCGGGTGCAGCGAGCTCCTCCAGGGCCCTGAGCCTGCAGTTGTGTGTGCTGCCCTGCACTCCTCCTCAGGGGTCAAAGCCTCTCAGAGCCCAGGCTAGACACAGGGCTCTGGACCGGCCTGCGGAGAGCGTGTGACGGCAGCAAAGCTCAGGGGAGGAGAGGTCACCGCTAGCGCTGGCCCAAGGCTCCATTAACTGCAGGGCACAGAGGAGCGGCTCTCCACCTCCTTCTACCATGGTCTTCACCGCTTTCTTCTCTGAGCTCTTCTTTGTTTTGTTTTGAGGTACTGGGGATGGAACCCAGGGGCATTCTGCCTCCGAGCTACACCCCCAGCCCTATTTTTTATTCTTTATTTTGAAACAGGGTCTCACTAAGTTGCAGAGGGCCTCACTAAGTAGCTGAAACTGGCCGTGAACCTGCAATCCTCCTGTTTCAGCCTCCCAAGTACTGGGATGACAAGGGTGCACCACCATGCCCAGATCTATTCTTTGTTTTGTTTTGGTTCTGGAGATTGAACCTGGGGGCATTCTGAGCTCACCTCTGAGCTACACGCCAGCATGCGTGTGTGTGTGCGTGTGTGTGCGTGTTTCTGTCTGTCTTACTGAGGAATGAGCCCATGGTCAAAGCTGCTCAGTGAGCTGGGAACACCCGACGTGTGCCTAAACACTAAAATTGGAGTAAAAACAAACATAAAAAGTCAAAGGGAACAGAAGAGAAAATGTAAATTTCCTATTTATTAACTAAGGATTGAGCGCAGGGGCACTCCACCCCTGAGCTACACCCTGGCCCTTTTTAGCTCTTATTTTCAGAAGTCTCACTAAGTCACCCAGGCTGGCTTCCAACATGAGTCTCCTGCCTCAGCCCCTTGAGTAGCTGGGGTTACAGGCAGGTGTCACAAAAGCATAAAGCAGGCAAGATAACCGAGCTGAGAACGTGAGCCCCAGTGGCCATGGACGCCAGCGACACACCAGCCTGGGAAGGCTCCGACCAGAGAAACCAGCCGCTGCGGAGGCAGGGACGGGAGGGCAGGGGTATCAGCTCTGTAGGAAGAGGAGTTAGTCACAGCGGCCAGAGACTCAACCCAGGGATGAGGAGGAGGATCTGCTCTGAGCCCCGTGAAGGAAAGGGCCCCAGCTCCCCTGCCGCCCCACCCCAGCAGGAAGCTGCAGGAGCTCTGGGACCAGCAAGATTCCATGGAACCAGGCCACAGATGCTGGCTGACTTGGGGTTCCCCAGCAAAAAAGGGGGGTCCCTGAGCTCTCCCAAGCTCTTCCCGATACTGCAGAGCACCAGGGTCACCAGACATCTGAGGAAAGCCTTCAGCACAGAAGAGCACGAAGCAAACAGGAAAAAATGACTCACGCACATGCCTGTGATCCCAGTAGCTGGGAGGCTGAGGTAGGAGGATTGCAGATTTGAGGCCAGACTCAGCACTTAACAAGGCTCTCAGCAACTTAGTGAGACCTTGTTTCGAAATAAAAATGAAATAGGGCTGGGGGTGTAGCTCAGAGGTTGAACTGAAAAAGTTGATGCTGTGCTCGGTACAATGAATTTAAAAACAAGAGCAAGCCCTCCCCAAAAACACTCCTTGGGCAATTTCAGAATACCTGCATGGAATAAAGATTAAACAGTTCCAAAGAGAAAAACAGCTCGCATACAAAGGCCTGAGTGGTCGCAGAATTCTCAACAGCATCCCTGGGAGCCACGAGACAAAAGAGCAACACCTTCAAAATCCGGAGGTGAAGTTACTTCCAACTCAGATCCACGGCAGACAAATTATGTCAAGTTTTCAAAAGAGAGTAAGATATTTTTAGACAGGCACGTCTCAAAATTTAGCTCCTATGTACCCTGCTGTCAGGAAGCGAATAGAAGGCATGCTCTACCAAAAAAAAAAAAGACTGAACCAAGAATCAGGAAGGGGGCAAGCAGGAGTCGGGCGCAGGGACTGAGCCACACGGCAAGCCGGCACACACTGGAATCCCAATTACTGGGAGGATGAGAAAGGAGGATTGTAGCTTCGAAGCCAGCCAGCCTCTGAAACTTGGCCAGACGCTGTTTCCAAATGAAAAATAAAACAGGGCTGGGAGGCATAGCTCAAAGGTAGAATGCCCTTGGGTTCAAACCCCAGTACCACAAACAAAATCACAATATCCTACCTGGCTCAGCAGGTAAGTAATCCTGAGTCACAGTAACATAAACAGGAGCATTAACTACTGATGCAACCAAAATCATGATGGATTTGAAGGACAGAAGGACAGGCAGTGAGCTGAGAGTAGAGAAATGAAACATTCCTCTTACACAACAGAGGCTAACAGAAGAGGTCTGAACTTTAAAGAAATAGCCAAGTGTGATGACACATGCCTACAATCCCAGTACTTAGGAGGCAAAGGCAAGAGGCTCACAGGTTCGAAGCCAGCCTCAACTTACTGAGACCATGAGCAACTTAGTGAGATCCTATTTCCAAATAAAAATAAAAAGGGCTGGGGTGTAACTCAAAAGTTGAAAAGAAGGGGATGTAGCTCCGTGGCAGGGTGCCTGCCCAGCCTTTGCAAGGCCCTGGGTCCCATCCCTGCACCATTTCTATGGGATGAGTTCCTCATTACCCGCCTTGGCAGGCCTGCAGCAGGAATCCTGCTAGGTCAGTTCAGTAAGAATCCCCGACCCTGGGGGTGTGTGTGTGCGTGCGTGCATGCGTGTATGCGTGCGTGCCTGTGTGTGTGTGTGTGAAGAATCCTGTTAGGTCAGTTCAGCAAGAATCCCCTACCCTAGCTCTGTGTGTGTGTGTGTGTTGTGTTACTAGGGATTGAACTCAGGAGCATTCTCCTCCAAGCTAAGCCTCTAGCCCTATTTCATTTTTATTTTGAAACAAGGTCTGGCTGAGTTGCTGGGGGCTTCACTAAGTCGCTGAAGCTGTCCTTGAACCCACAATCCTCCTGTCTCAGCCTCCCAAGTACTGGGATTACAGGCTTGCACCACCACTCCTGGCTACTATTACTTTCTTTCTTTTTTTTTGGTACTGGGATTGAACCCAGGGGCATTCTACCCCCAAGTTATACCCCCAGTCCTATTTTTTTATCCTTTATTTTGAAACAGGGTCTAAGTTGTGGAGGGCCTCACTAAGTAGCTGAGGCTGGCCTCGAACCTGGATCCTCCAGTCTCAGCCTCCCAAGTACTGGGATTACAAGCGTGCACCACCACGCCCGACTTGCATTTACAGGCAAGGTACCTTGGCTGCTGTGCGGTGACCTCAACCCATCCCACCCCCTTCCTGGCTCTGCCACCCTCTACACTCTGATGCACACCATGGGGTTTGCAAGGAAGCTAGGGCACTCGGGGGCCTGGTGAGTAGCAAGGGACCCTCCCCTGGGCGAGCCTGCGGCCTGCCTGCACCCACCTATGTCCTGCCTGGGGGAAGCCTTTAACCAAGAACCAAGCGCCATCAAGAGAGACAGAATAAAGCCGGGCCTGGCGCAACTTGGTGAGATCTTGTTTCAAAATAAAGATTAAAAAATAGGACTGAGGGTGTAGCTTGCAGGTAGAATGCCCCTAGGTTCAATCCCCAGTACTGCCGAGAGAGAGAGAGAGAGAAACAGAGAGAGAGAGAGAGACAGACAGACAGACAGACAGAATGAGAATATGAAGAACTAGCCCTCCTTAGAACGCTTTTACCCATGACCTCCTTTGCCTCACATTCTATGCGGCCAGGGTGACTTCTCCAGACAGATTATTTCCTTTACAAAAGTTTCTTTCAGGGCAGGAAGGAAACATGGTAATTATATCTGAAAACATACACTTACAGGTTATGCAAATCAAATTTTGCTGCCTTAAGCTTTTCCATTTGGACTAATTTTTTATAGTTACTTCTCCATAATTTAGTAAGCACTATAGCTGCTCAGTTGGAACTTCCGTTAGCAAAAGTAGCTGAATAAGACAAATTACTTTGGAACATTTAAAAAAAAAAAATCATTGGCTTTAACTAAGTCCAGGTTTTTCTCACTTTCTTTGTCTCTACTTGCAATATGCTTAAATTTAGCTGAATGCCAGAGCCCGTTTCAGGAACTCTACTGAAATCTGTATTTAATCAATGTTCCAAATCTGCTCTATTTGTCAAATTCTTTTTCTAGCTTTCTCAAAAGGCACCCGGGTACCTTGTCCTTGGAGTCTTTCCAAAAATAAGCACTTGCTTTGGATGACTAAGAATCTTGGCAAACACCTGCCTAAAAAGCAGTGCCTTGGCCAGGAGCGGAGGCGTACACCTAGAATCCCAGGACCTGGGAGGCTGAGACAGGAGGATCACAGGTTTGAGGCCAACCATGGCCACTTAGCAAGACCTTGTTTCAAAATAAAAATTAAAAAGGGCTAGGGGAGCTTGGCATGGTGGCGCTCACTTGTAATCCCAGCATTCAGGAGGCTGAGACCGGAGGATCCAGGTTCGAGGCCAGCCTCAAACAAAACAGGAAAGAAAGGAGAGGAGAGGGATAGGCTGGGGATCCTCAGTACAGAAAAAACAAACAAAAACCTCAGTGTGTGTACTCCTTGAGATTGCAACTCCCGCAATGTTACTTAAAAGCTAGTATTTTGTAGCTAACGATGTTACTGCCTTCTGATTAACAGTATCATTTCCAGCCGGGCGTGGTGGCGCACACTTGTAATCCCAGCATTCGGGAGGCTGAGACCGGAGGATCTGGGTTCGCGGCCAGCCTCAGCTACCTAGTGAGGCACTCTGCAACTTAGTGAGACTCGGTTTCAAAATAAAGAATACAAAATAGGGCTGGGGGTATAGCTCAGAGGTAGAATACCCCTGAGTTCAATCCCCAGTACCGCAAAAAAAAAAAAAAAAAACAAAAACAAAAACAGTATCATTTCCCATAACCACAGGACCACACCCAGGAAGCTCCTGGAAGTGCTGGGCCTCAGTTTAAGTGCCTGTGACTCTGTCCGCTCATCGGTCACATTCCCAGCCCAAGTCACTCTGTCCCTCTCAGGCTGCCTAGCCCAGGTGACATATTCTGCTCATCTGTGCCATCCCTGAAATGTCTTTAAGGAATGAGTGCCGTTGATTTTAAGGACTAAAGTTATCTCAGGAACGTCAGAGAATTGGAGGCACACATTAACACATTAAAGAGGCAAAGCCAGACTATTCCTTTTTTTTTTTTTTTTTGCGGTACTGAGGATTGAACTCGGGGGCATTCTACCTCCGAGCTATACCCCCAGCCCTATTTTTAATCTTTATTTTGAAACCGAGTCTCACTAAGTTTCGGAGTGCCTCACTAGGTAGCTGAGGCTGGCCTCGAACCTGATTACAAGCGTGCGCCACCACGCCCCCGGCCAGGCCAGACTATTCCTTTCACTACATTAAAACACTTGTTGGGTGTGGTGGCACACAATTGTAATCCCACTTCTTGGGAGGCTGAGACAGGAGAATCAAAGGTTCAAGACCAGTGAGATACTGTTTGAAAATAAAAGATAAACCGGGTGTAGTGGAGCAGGCTTGTAATCCCAGTACTTGGGAGACTGAGTCAGGAGGATCGCAGGCTCGCGGCCAGCCTCAGCAACTTGTGAGGCCCTCTGCAACTTAGTGAGACCCTGTCTCAAAATAAAGAATAAAAATCAGGTTGGGAGTGAAGTTCAAAGGTAGAATGCCCCTGGGTTCAATCCCCATTACAAACAAACAAACAAACAACAACAACAACAAAAAAAAAAAACAGAAAAGACTATCTTACTAAGGATCATGAGGAAAAAAAAATCTCAATTATATGGGCTGATGAAAATCCGATCACCTCTCATTTCTACTTTTCCTTCAAATCTTCATCCTTGTGATCGAATGTAGACTCCCGGGTGCCTTGAGGACAAAGGTCACTCTGAGCACGCTATCCTGGACACTCTGCACATTCATGAGATACTTTTTTTTTTTTTGCAGTACTAGGGATTGAACCCAAGGGCATTCTACCTCTGAGCTACACCCCCAGCCCTATTTTTTTTTTTTAATTCTTTATTTTGAAAGAGTCTCACTAAGTTGCTGAGGCTGGCCTCGAACCTGTGAACCTCCTGTCTCAGCCTCCCAAGTACTGGGGTTATAAGCGTGCCTTACCACACCCGGCTTCCAAACATTTTTCAGGAGAAGCGCCGTGCAGTCGCAGCTCCAGGCTTCCTGGCCTGGCGCAGGTTGGTGACCTGCAGCGGTCACCGAGGGGCGCGGCGAGATCGGGGTGCACGGCTCGTCACGCCATTCATTATCTTCTGAGTTGAAGGCCAGTTGTTTTCTGGCGCTCGCCTGTCATGTGGATCCTCAACTCTGGAGACACCAAGTTCTCATCAAGGAGCGGGTACGCTCCATTCTACACCCACGGGGCTGCTTATCTTTGAACTATTCTTAGCCTACAAGACAAGTGAAGGGATCTGAGAAGCCAGCTCTGGAAATGAGGGCCGCGGCGGCCAGCTCACCGGGACCAAGCTGACACACTTGTGTCTGCACCGCCGTCAAAGCCCCGTCAAGTAGCCGCTGCCGCTGCACGCACACGCCGGGAGCAGCCGCAGGTGTCTTAGACGAGCAAGTTGTGAGCACGCCGCAGAAATAGGAAATGCTCCAGCTCTTCCCGTGCGCTGCGGCTGATTCCTGCACCGTCATCTAGTTTGCGGGCGTCTCTGCTAACCAGACTGGGGAAACATGGATAAATGAGCAGCATTAGCTGTCCTCAGCAGATCCCCAAGCACTTTTGATCGTGATTACTTGAAAGCAGAAGGCAACTAGACACTCCACCACGGCACCCATCATGATACTGCTAACACGGACTGAACTACACGAGGTCACAGATGGAAGGATCCAGAAGGAAACACCCAAGTGCCGTGTGCATATGTTTCTATTACTCCAAACCTCACTATGACATACAGCTACAATGCACTGATATAATAAGCTAAATATATATTTGTTGGATGCACACCACAACTTAGACGTGCACTGAATCAGCAAGATCTGCCACTAGATTCCAAACTTGTACGGATCAGATGAGCTAAAGCTTGCTGGAAATGTGCCGCCACTCCTGAGCGGTCACTGGAGACGCCTCTGCCCCTCCAGCAGGGGGCACTCCCACCCGCTCTGTCCATGAGGTGGAGGGACGGCGGCTGTGGGGAAGGTCTGTCCACTCCCGTGGCAGGGAGCTCATGAATTGCTGTCAGTCACCTTTATTGGTAGTAAAAGGGTTATCCTATCCACATCCATCTGGCTCTAGTTTCAACTGCTTTTCAGCTGTTTCAGAAACAACTCAAGACGGGTTCTTAGTTGGCTCTCTCACGTCCCATTAAAACAACCTCCACAGAAGTCTGAAACTTAGGAGGCTGAATCGGGAGGATCGCAGGTTCGCGGCCAGCCTCAGCAACCTTGTGAGGTCCTCTGCAACTTGGCAAGACCTTGTTTCAAAATAAAAGATGAAATCGGGCTGGGCACAGAGGTCAGAGGTAGAATACCTCTGGGTTCAATCCCTAGTACTACACACACACACACACACACACACACAGTCTAAAATTAGCTCTCTAAGCCCTTATGTGATCTAAAATTAAGTATTTTTCAAAAAGAAATTCACAATTCTCAGGACAGTCAGTAAATGTGCTAATGCTATAACGACTTACGAGTTTCTGAAACATGCTTGTTTAATGCTTCCAAACCCAGAGAAGAAAAACAAACAAGGGAAGCCAGAAATCAGAAAACAAGCAAAAAACTAAGAAGTAAAAATATAGATGTAAGAGAAACAGACGATAGTGGGGGTGGTGGTGGGGCTCTCAGTGGCAGAGCACTTGCCTAGCATGCTTGAGGCCCTGGGTCTGATCTCCAGCACCCCCAAATGAAAAAGAAGAAAGACAACAGGCTTCTGAGGGGGAGGGAGGGAGGGAGGAGCATGGCCAGGCTGCGGGGCTCAGCCTGGCAGTCCCTCCCTCGGGGCCAGGCCAGTGACGGGCAATTCCACCCCCCCTTCAAGGGGGAGGACAGCTCTCTTTAATATATGGGGACTCCCCTGACCTTTTATTCTTCTCAAAAACAAACAAACAAAAAAACTAAATAAAAAAATTTTTTTTAAGGGCCAGTTGAATAGATCTAAAAGGATTGTTCCCTAACTGCTTGAAATTTTCTAAGGAAAAGAAAAGCCTTTTAAACAGCAATTAGAAGTAAATGGCTTGAAGTGTGCTTTACAGTGGGTGAGAAGCAAGGCCCAGGCTGTGACTGTGTTGTATTTAATCATGAATAAATGACACATCAGACCCTTCCTAGCTTAGATGGAAGGAATGAGAAGAAAACAGGTCAAGAGGTCCCTGCGTGGAAGAGAGGTCGCCACAGAGGGAGCGGGGGTCTACAAGCTGTCATTTCAAATAGTGACGTGCTAAATAATTAACTGACAAAAGAAAAGGGTCTGTGACAGAAATGCGAGCACATTACAGCACGGCCCCAGCTGTGGGGTGACCACTTGGTTCAGGCCCTCAGGACCTCGTCCTGCACGCTGCCCCTGATGGACAGCACAAAGACCGCTGCCACGTTCACTCTTCCTTCGGTACTGGGGATGGAGCCCAGGGGCATTCTACCTGTGAGCTACACCCCTGGCCCTATTTTCTTTATTCTTTATTTGTAAACAGGGTCTCACTAGGTTGCAGAGGGCCTCACTAAGCAGCTGAGGCTGGCCGCGAACCCGGATCCTCCTGTCTCAGCCTCCCAAGTGCTGGGATGACAGGCGTGCGCCGCCGGCCCGGCTGCATCTTTTTTCTCGCAAGGCTCTCTCTACACAGCTGGTGGCCAGACACAGTCAGGACGCAGCAATGAGACGCTGCTACCATAAAGCTGGTGCATCTTACCCACCGGCCTTTTGGCAACATACATCAATTTTAAATGCTTATGCCTTTGGGATTTGGTCTAAAGATGGAAGACAACTAAAGCGACAGGGAGGAGGAGCCCAGATATTTTAAGCAGTTCCCTCTCTTGTATTCCAGTGCCAACGACAAGGTCTATGACATCAGCAAGTCGCACTCAGCTCAGCGGTTTTTAATGCAAATTAGTATGGAGTCCGTCTGCTTTTGATTGGCAAGCTAGGGCATTAAGAAATGTAAACCAGCCCATTCTGGCCCAGAGGAGCAGGGAAACTCTTACCTTGGGGTGAATGTGAATGACCTCACATGGCCACTGTTTTAAGAAGGGAGCCAGGCATGGTAGCGTACACCTGTAATGCCAGAACTTGGGAGGCTGAGACAGGAGGATAGCAGGTTCGAGAACAACCTCAGAACTTAGTGAGACTCTCACCAACCCAGCAAGACTCTGTTTCAAAATAAAAAATTTTAAAAAAAGGGGTTGGGGGCCAGGCATGGTAGTGCATGCCTATAATCCCTATACTTGGGGGCCTGAGACAGGAGGATCACAGGTTTGAGGACAGCATCAGCAAGTAGTGAGACTCACATCAACCTAGCAAGATCCTGTTTCCAAATAAGAAATAAAGTTGGGCTGGGGGTATAGCTTGAAGGTAGAATGTCTCTGAGTTCGATCTCCAATACCAAAAAAAACAAGCAAACAACAACAGCAACAACAAAAAATAGGACTGGGGGTGTAGCTCGGAGGTAGAATGCCCCTGGGTTCAATCCCCAGTATAAAATTAAGGAAAGAAGAAGTAACAGGAGGAAAAGGAGGGAGGTGGGGGGAACTAGAAAGTGAGTAAAGAAGAAAGCTGAGTTGCTTAGTCTTACAAAATAAATGAGCAGGGAAAGAGGAAAGTGTAGATGGGTTGGGTGAAAGGAAAGGGGAGGAAGACAAGACTGCTTCAGCTGAGATGTGCCATTCTTTTTTTTTTTTTTTTTTTTACGGTGCTGGGGATTGAACTCAGGGGCATTCTACCTCCGAGCTATACCCCCAGCCCTATTTTTTATTCTTTATTTTGAAACCGAGTCTCACTAAGTTTGGAGTGCCTCACTAGGTAGCTGAGGCTGGCCGCGAACCCGGATCCTCCGGTCTCAGCCTCCCGAATGCTGGGATTACAAGCGTGCGCCACCACGCCCGGCTGAGATGTGCCATTCTGTCTTTAAAAGCCGCAGCCAAGAGAAACAGGTTCCACACGTGTAAGAGCGAGGGCACCCTGGCTCGGAGCCAGCCTGTCACGATGCCCAGTTTCCAGCACCTACTCTGAGCCAAGTTGAAAGGGTTCTACTCTTACATGAGGGTCCCGGGGAAGGCACTCGGGCCAGAGCCCGTGCCACCCCACGGGGGCTGAGGTCCACGGGACCAGAGCAACACCAGAGTAATGTAGAGCGTGCCGAGCTCCAGAGAACTCAGTGCCCAGAAAGACCATTTCACCCAGAGGATCCAGTATCCTAGAACTAAAACAAGAGCTTCCTTCCTCATCAGCTCTCTGGAAAATGCTTCAAATAGTAAGGAATGTAAAAGAAAAAGCTTTCGATTCTCTAATATAGTTTTTTCGTGTGTGTGTGTGTGTGTGTGTGTGTGTGTGTTTTACTGGAGATTGAACCCAGAGGCATTCTACCTCTGAGCTACATCCCCAGCCCTATTCTATTTTTTTTTATTTGGAAACAGAAATCTTTTTTTTTTTTTTTTTTTTTTTTTTTTTTTTTTTTTTTTTTTTTTTTTTTTTTTTTTTTTTTTTTTTGCGGTACTGGGGATTGAACTCAGGGGCATTCTACCTCTGAGCTTTACCCCCAGCCCTATTTTTTATTCTTTATTTTGAAACCGAGTCTCACTAAGTTGCGGAGTGCCTCACTAGGTAGCTGAGGCTGGCTGCGAACCTGGATCCTCTGGTCTCAGCCTCCCGAATGCTGGGATTACAAGTGTGCGCCACCACGCCCGGCAGGAAACAGAAATCTTGCTAAGTTGCTGAGGCTGGCTGCAAACCTGTGATCTTCCTGTCTCAGCCTCCCAAGTACTAGAATTACAGATGTGTGCCACTATGCCTGGCATGGTTTGGCAATTTAAAAAGTACTGACATGTGTGGCACCACAGACAAACCTCAGAAACATTATGCTAAGTCCAAGAACCCAGTCACAAAAGGCCACATGTTATCTGACTGCATGCATGCGAAATGTTTGCAGTAAGCAAATCCACAGAGACAGGAAGTGGGTCGGTGGTTGCCTTGGTTGGGGAGATTGAAGGAAAATGGGAAGTGAATTTTAATGTGTACAGGGTGTGTGTGTGTGTGTGTGTGTGTGTGTGTGTGTGTGTGTGTGTTAGTGGGGATGGAACCCAGAGGCATTCTACCTTTGAGCTACACTCCTAGCCCGATTTTATTTCTTATTTGGAAACAAGGTCTCACCAGGTTGATGAGAGTCTTACTCCTCCCTGAGGCTGTCCTTGAACCTGAGATTCTCCTGTTTGAGCCTCCCAAGTACAGTGATTCTAGGGGTATGCCACCATGCCTGCCACCAGGCCCGGCGTTACAGGGTTTCTTTCTGCAGTGATTAAAATCTTCTAAAACTGGATTGTTGGTAATGTTTGTATAACTCTGTGGATACATTATAAACTACTGAATTATATTGTTACATAGGTAAATCTTGTGGCTGTGACATTAAAAAAAAAAAGAAAAAAAACAGGCATAGTAGCACACACCTGTAATCCAAGTATGTGGGAGGCTGAGAAAGGAGGATCACAAGTTCAAGACCAGCCTCAACAACTTGGCAAGACTCTCATCAACCTAATGAGACCCTGTTTCAGAATAAAAAATAAAACTGGACTGGGGTATAGTTCAGAGGTAGAGTGCCTCTGGGTTTAATCCCCAGTACCAAAAGAAAAGAAGGAATGAAAAGAAACACACTATCTGAATGGTTGTCAGATAGTCAGATATCCAAGTTAAAGACCAAACTAATGCATATTCACATGAATCCGTGTCTACTGCACACAGAATCCTAGGAATCAGAAGCTCTGGCTGGAAGTGACCTGGGAAAGCATCCAGACCAATGCCCTCATTTTTACAGGAAGAGGCTTTGGTCAAGGGGGAACTTACTCGCTGCAAGGCAGAACCGCAGAACCGAGGCTTAGATGGAAGTCAAAGTCCAGGGAAAAGCGGGTGGCTCAGTGACAGAGCGCTTGTCTCGTGTGCACCAAGTCCTGGGTTCTAGTCCCAGCACAAAATGAAAACATCTAACCCAATGCCGGTCCTCCCATCTCTGTATCTTAAAATGTAGTGCTCCAGCTGGCCACTGGAAGGCTCGGCCTCTCCCAGTATACCTGAGTCCTTCTCTAGAGGCTAGCAATTGTCCTAGGGTAAATCTCTCTTGTATCTGCAGTGTATGCTCATTAAACTTTGAATGTTAAAAAAATTACATTTATCTTCACTATTTTGTATGCTTACTCATCTATCTTCCTGCCCTTCAGCTCTTTGGGGGGGGAGGGTGGGGGGTGTGTGTGTGTGTGTGTGTGTGTGTGTGTACTGAACCCAGCCAGGGGCATTCTACCTCTGAGCTATATCCCCAGCCCAGTTTAATTTTTTTTTAATTTAAAACAGGGTCTAAGTTGCAGAGGCTGTCCATGAACCTATGATCCTATCTCAGCCTCCCAAGTACTAGGATTATAGGTGTGCACCACCACACCTGGCTTAAACACCAATATTAAAAGCAAAATCACAAATATTCCAATAGACTTGTAGAGAATATAGAATCATTGGGAAAGGGTCACATTAGATGTGGAAAACAACTTCCTATGCTGGAAACTATCCATTGGTGCACCAGGAAGAAAAGCAGTAACTATGATTTAGTAAAATAAGTCTTCTGGAATCCCAAGTAGGAGAGGGGTGGGGGAGTGAGCTATTAATGAAAGATAACGAAAAAGAAAAATTCCATTCATGAATTTCAGAACTCAAATAGCAGGAACATGGAGAATGAGCCAGAACTATAGAATAAATAAATAAGATAGAAAGGCCTAATAGACAAGGCATTTTTTTTTTAGGGGTTTGGGTCTTATACCTTAAAATCATGGTCAATCAGTATGGCCTTTGTAAGAAAAAGAAAGGTACAATATTTCAAAAGGATAAAGAAATAAGAGCAAAAACAACAACACACACACACACACACACACACAAAAAAGAACACCAAACTGGCTGAGCATGGTGGCACACAACCATAATCCCAGCTATTCCTCGGGAAGCTGAGGCAGGAGGATCACAAGTTCAAAACCAGCCTGGGGAACTTAAGCAAGACCTTGTCTAAAAATTAAATAAAAGGGGTTGGAGCTGTATCTCCATGGTACGAGCACTTGCCTAGCCTGCACCAGGCCCTGGGTTCGATTTGCAGGACCAAAAACAAGAGAACGAAAACTGCCCCTAGGCCAGCGATCTGGACGGCAAGTTTTGTACAGGCAGGTAGAAGGTGAGCCAGGTACCCCCCGGCATACCTGCAGGTGTGTTCCAGAAAAAAGAGTCTCTCCAGGCAGCCAGCTACTCAACAGGGAAATCAAACATGGCGGGTGGAAGACATCTGTTCATTCATTTTTCTAATCTTATCAAGCCCCAGGCGTGCCAGGTGCTTTTGTTTAAGTCAAAAGCACATGAAATCTGACCCAAGAGGACTAAGCGAAAGCACTACTACAGCAGACCGTTTCCAAAGCCTGCTAATACTGGCAATGCTGGGTACTTGCTACCTTCTCAATAGTATGCCGAGCTGTAGGACAACGGCCTTATGTAAATGAACAGTCGTATTTTCATTTTACAGGTGAGGTTAAGGGCTCCCAACCCCACAGCAACTAAATTCCAAGCACTTTACATAAGTGGTCTCTTTTTCATAGTAAGTCTTATCTTTGTTAGATTTAGAATCTGAAGCTCAAAGAGCTGACACGTCTTGCCCAAAGTTACACAGCTGATGGGTGGGTGCAGTCGGTGTTCAAGACAGGTCCACGGGACTCAAACCAGAACCTGCCGCCAGACATGTGGTGATGCATGCTTGTAATCCCAGTACTTGGGAGGCTGAGAAAGGAGGATCACAAGTTCCAGGCCAGCCTCAGCAACTTAGTGAGACCCTGTTTCAAAATCAAAAAAGCAAAATAAGAGCCGGACGTGGTGGCGCATGCTTGTAATCCTAGTACTTGGGGGGCTGAGACAGGAGGATCAAAGGTTCACCGCCAGCCTCAGCTACTTAGTGAGGCCCTTCGCAACTTAGTGAGACCCTGTTCCAAAATAAAGACTAAAAATAGGGCTGGGGATGTAGCTCAGAGGTAGAATGCCTCTGAGTTCAATCCCCAGTATTGCAAAAAAAAAAAAAAAAAGTAAAATAAGGCTGGGGGCGTAGCTCAGCAGTAGAATGCCCCTGAGTTCCATCCTCAGCACCCAAATAAATGAATGAGAGCGCCTGCTCCGTGTCACCGCGTGAGGCTGCTGTACAACAGCTTCGATGGCACTAAGGACAGAACAGACACCGCCACCTTCATAATGGGAGCTGTGAACAGGGGAGCAGAGGGCCAGAGCCGCCCCCGGAGAGCCCAGGCCCAGCCTCCTCGCCTGCCAAACAGGACGCCACCTGCACCCAGACGCATGGGTAGGGTGGGCGGCCAACGCGGGGAGCAGGAGCTAGGGTGCTGTGAGACGCAGCCGCCTGGCAGGACGCCCTGCGGCCACGAGACTGCTACCTGGGAATGGGGGAGGCCTGGCCTGGGGGAGCCGGTTCTTCCTTATCATAAAAGGCAGGTGTCCTGACAGGTGACCCCTCGGGGCGAGCCCGGGAGGCTGGTGGCTCTGAGACGCGCTCCTGTTCCCCGGGCTTGGTCCTCTCGGAGTCGCCAGCCGTCACCATCAGCACCTGCCCCTAGGAGCTCTGAGACAGCGGGAGTGTGGTGCGGGACCAGAGCCGGCCAGGGCACCCTTGTGGGAGGGACCGACCCCACCGGACACGGGCAAAGGCCAGGGCTCCAGACGGCCGGAGGACACGGCAGCCACCGGGAGCAGGCGCCATGCGTGGGCCGTGGACCTGGGGGACGCCAGCCCTGCCTGGAGCCCGAGGAGGCGCCTGTGTGGGGAGGGGCTTCGCCTGGCCGCCTCCTGGCCAGCTTTCCACACACCCATTCCCGCAGGGGTGCAGATGAAGGTCACCGCGCACGCTTCTCCCCCGGGGCCTCCACCAGTCATCAGGCCCTGCGCAAGAGCGCTGTTTCAAAACACCGCGGCCGCCTCCCAGGCCCCGCGGCCCGCTCAGTCCAGACCAGTGACGTGCACGTGTGAGGCGCAGGTAGCTTCCCTCCCGGCCTCCACTCGCCGGGAGCCCCCTCGTGACTCATCTGCTGGGACTTCCAGTTCCTCCTGTCACCCCACGGCTCAGAAGCCCACGCGTGGCCTTGGCGGTCCCTCTACAAATGCTTGTCTTCAGTGTCTACTTAGGAAAATACCCATCTCCCCTCCCCTAGGCCACGGGCAGCCCAGCCCCCACCACCCTGGTCTGTCTCCTTCAGGCCCTCTGACTTCCGAGGCCTGAACACCAGCTCCAGCCGTCCCCTCCGCCTGGCTCAGGGCTGGCCCATTGGGCTCCGCTGAGGAAGCCCCCCGCACCTGTACTGTGTAGCACACCACTTAATGAAGTAACAACAGTCCTGAGGACTCGCTATGACCAGGCACATGCCAGTGCTCGGTGACTGGCTGATACCTCCAACTGGATCAAATGATCCGAGTTTTCAGTGGACGCCCTGAGGTGTGGACGTGCTAACTGGTGCCGGAGCCCACGCTTGCGACCACTGGACAATCCTGATAACCTGCTTCCTGTTGCACCACAGGCCTGAGTTGCTCAACAGCGGGTCCCAGCCGCGCACCGCCGAGACGCCATGAGCGACGACAGGAAGCGAGCTGGAGCCCCAGCCAGGGACGGACGCCCCGGTGCCCGCCGCACTGGAGAGAGCGGCTGTCCTCCTCCTGGGGGTCAGGGCGCGGCACCGGGCACCAGCTGCCAGTGGAATGCTCCTGGGTTTGATCCCCAGCACCCCCCGCCCCAAACGCACACAGGAGACAAACCACACCAGAACTACACAAATCCAACCTCGGTTGTGATTTTTCTTTGAGTTAGTTGAGGACAGGTTAATACATATTACAAGACCTGAGTCGCCTTTTTTTGTTTTGAAACGGGGTCTCACTAGGCTGCTGAGAGTCTCAGTAAGTTGCTGAGGTTGGTCTTGAACCTTGCGATCCTCCTGTCTCAGCCTCCCAAGTACTGGGATTACAGGCCAGCACCACCACGCCCAGCTAAGACCTGAGCCTTTTTTTTTTTTTTTTTTTTTTGTGGTACTGGGGATTGAACTCAGAGGCATTCTACCTCCGAGCTATACCCCCAGCCCTATTTTTTATTCTTTATTTTGAAACCAAGTCTCACTAAGTTGCAGAGTGCCTCACTGGGTAGCTGAGGCTGGCCGCGAACCCGGATCCTCCGGTCTCAGCCTCCCAAATGCTGGGATACAAGCATGCGACACCACGCCCGGCTCAAGACCTGAGCCTTTTAAGGCCTCCTCTAGTTTTACTTCCTAATTCTAATTCCATTCCTGATGAAACTCCCTCGAGACTTTCTCTAAAGCAGGGTTTCTCAACATCAGCACTGTTGGTATTTTTAGTCAGATACTTCTTGGTTGTGGGAGACTGTCTTATGTATTATATGAAAAAAAAATTTTTTTTTTTTTTTTTTTTTGGTGGTACTAGGGATTAAAACCAGGGGCATTCGGCCTCTGAATTACACCCCAGTCCTATTTTATTTTTTATTTTGAAACAGAGTCTCACCAAGTTACTGAGGCCGGCCATGAACCTGTGATCCTCCTGTCTGAGCCTCCTGTCCTGGCATGGCAGGCGTGCGCCACGGCACCGGCCTCTTATATGAAGCGTATGGCCCCAGGCTCTACCCCTTAGACGCCCAGCATGCCTCCCGCCCAGCATGCCTCCCACCACGCTCACCCAACAAAGAGGCAAAGGAACAATGCCGTCGCCCGCAAGCCCCACCCGCGCTCTGGGCTGGGAGGTGGTGCCCAGCTGTCCCTGAGAGGCGCTGCTCTTCAAAGAGCCCATTTTGGGTCTGGTCCCACCGAGTAGGAGGCTGAAACTACCTCCTCCACTTTCACAAACCCCATACACCACTCCCCGTATCCACGAACTACCAGGTCATCCTGAACCGACCCCAGCCCTGCCTTCGGCTGCTTCCTGCAAAGGTGGTGAGCCTCCTGGACAAGTTGCTGAGCGAGCGCATCTCCCATGATGCATCCCGCAAGGACAGACCCGAATCACAGAGCAGAGGCAGGCGCGCAGGACGTGGGGAGGCGCTGACGATGAAACAGAACAGGGTAACAGCGGCGAGAGGCGCTAAGTTTACAACCGTCCAGATTTCTCCCGGTGTCGCCAGTCCTGACAAGAATGGGACAGGTAGGAATGTGGACTCTGGAGTCAGAATGAACACTGACCACACACACACACACACACACACACACACACACACACACACACACTTACTAGCTCCATGACCACAAACATGTTACTTGGCCCCTCCTGCCTCAGTTTCCTGATCTGTAAAATGGCGCTTACAGTACAGATGCACACAGGGCTTTGTGTATACTCAACAGGATACTCATGATGCATTGTGCTAGTGCTTAAGATATGAGTGTGCAAGAAAGGTTAGCTGTTCTTGTCTCATTTCACCACCTATAATCCCAGTATTTGGGAGGCTGAGACAGGAGGATCACAGGTTCAAGACCAGCCTCAACAACTCAGCAAGACTCTCAGCAACCTAGTGAGACTCTGTTTCAAAACAAAAAATAAGAAAGAATGAGGTGGTATAGCTTGAAGGTAGAATGCCCCTGGGTTTAATCTCCAGTACCAAAAAAAGAGGAGAGGAGGCTCTCCTCTGGCTGTGTGTGCTACCAAGTTGGAGCAGGGCAGCTGCTAACAAGAGACAGCCTCCTCCTCTCTCTAGAGACCTCGAGTCCCAGAGTTCTGGAAGTTGCTCATCAGCCCCCACCCATGGCTCCAAGCCAAGCCATTGTAACCCTGGCTGGACAGAAACACTTTCGATTCCCTAAGCAGGAGAGCCAGAGGAGAGAGGGACAGTCCAGCTGGCCCAGGGACTCCTGGCCTTATGTCCCCAGAGGAGCCAGGGAGCATGGCGGAAGTGCACAGCATAGCAGTCACCTCTGCAGGGACAGGATGTCCCTTCCCTCCACCCTGCTGGAAGGACACGCAGAACTGGAAGAAGCCAGGCATGGCGGTGCACGCCTTGGGAGGCTGAGACAGGAGGATCGTGGGTTTGAGGTCAGCCTCAGCAACCTAGCAAGATGCTGTTTCAAAATAAAAAATAAACTAGGGCTGGGGATGTAGCTCAGAGGGAGAACACCCAAGTTCAATATCCAGTACAAAAAGAAAAAAAACAGATTTTCTGGTTAGTTTAACAGAGAAACAAAGACAGGACAGAATGCCATTTCATTTGTACTTGAATGGGAATTCTCTTATAAATGCCGATTTCCTAGCATCAACTAGATGCTTATAGGTGATTCTGGTGGGGGTTGGGGGGGCAACAGAGCTTTGGGGGGATCTTATTTTTTGGCACTGGGGATTGAACCCAGGGGCATCTCACCTCCAAGCTACACCCCCAGCCCTATTTTTTTTATTCTTTATTTTCAAACAGAGTCTCACTAAGTTATGGAGGGCCTCACTAAGTAGCTAAGCCTGGCCGTGAACCTGCGATGTTCCTGTCTCAGCCTCCAAAGTACTGGAATTACAAGCGTGTGCCACGAGACCCAGTCTGGGGGGATCCAAAGAGATCAGCAATACGAAAGTGCCACGAGAAGACATCCCACCATCTCGCTGTCCCTCGAGGGCAGTGGAGTGTCTGCACTCAGCCAGGGGCTGCTCCCCTTTCTCCTCCAGGAGCCTGCCCCCCATGCCTGGAGCAGGGGGGAAGCTGCCACCAGGTTGCTGGGGCTCCTCTTTCAAGCCCCTTCTTTCTTCTCTGCCAGCCCCTAGCTCTTCCTCTGGCCCTCCTTCAAACAGGAGCCATTCTACCCTATCCTAGCAAATGACATAGCATGGTCTATTAGTCTTTCATTGCTGTAAGGAAATACCCAAGGCTGAGTAAGTTATAAAGAAAAGATGCTTACTTAGCTCACAATGGATTGCGAGGGTTCAAGGGCATGGTGCTGGCACTGGGTCAGCTCTGGCAAGGGCCTCGAGGCAGAGGGCTCACAGTGAAGTGCCTGAGATGGGATCACAACAGTGAGCCAGAGAGCGATCGGGGCCAGGCTCACTGCCCTTATGTTTGTTTTTGCAGCTCTAGGGATGGAACCCAGGGTACTCCACCACTGAGGTACACTCCCAGCCCTTTTTGTAGTGTTTGAGACAGAGGCTCACCTAAATTGCCCAGGCTGGCCTCGAACTTGTGTTCCTCCTGCCTCAGCCTCCCAAGTTGCTGGGATAACAGGTGTGCACCACCACGCCCAGCTCAGGCTCACTTTTTCTTGTAACAACCCGATCTCAAAAGAACTAACTCAAGGGTCCCATGAGAAGTACCGTAATCCCTTCCAAGGACAGTGCTACCAACGACCACCATCTTTATACAGCCGTACTGAAATCCAAACCTTCAACACCTGAACCCCTGGGAACCAACCACGTCCAGATCACAGCAGGCGTCTACGCGGTTAGGGAGGGTCAGCCACACTCCAGGCGGCAGTGAAGTTGCTGCTCCTTAGAGAACAAGCACTGCATGTCCAGGGCAGGTGCTCAATAAATGTGGAGTAAAGGACCAACATACTAAATAGCTTCAGGAAAATCCCCAAACTCTGCAGTCCAATAAGGGGTATTTTTTGCCTTTATTTTTGTACAATAAAATTCCCACAGGATTACAAACCTACAACAGATGGGACTCTCAACATTCTGAAACTGTTGTTTGTTTGTTTCAGTACCAGGGGCAAACTACCTCTGAGAGATATCCCCAAGCCTATTTTTTATTCTTTTTTTTTTTTTTTTTTTTTTTTTTTT